>SOPI01000212.1:0-18797 GCA_021307395.1 Trypanosoma vivax
GCGGTGCCACGGTGTTCTGTGCCAAGGTGGTGCAGGCGTTGTTGCGTGCTTTTTCATTCTGTTTGTTCCTTTTTCTTTGTTGAGTGTCGAGTGTTGCGTCGTTTTTCGTCTGTCGCGCGACCTCCTTGTGTCGGGCAGATCTGCTTGGCGAGTTGCCCATGTTTGCCTTTTCCTTTCCCAGCGTGTTCACTTCGCGCCAGCGTCTTCGGTGCACTGCCCCACCTGTTTCCTCTTTTTTTCTTTTCCTCTTGCTTCACTCTTTCTTGCCATGCCCTGCCGCCTGGGCGCTTCACGGTGTCTTTTCCCCTCCATGCGTTGTCCATGCTGGTGGTTGCTCTTCGCGTCACTGCAGTATTTGCTGTGCCATGCGTGTGTCCTGTGCGTCGAGTGCCGTTGCGAGCCAATGTGAGGATTGCTGTCACATGTGCGCTGCGCCTTGTGGTGCTGCATGTCTTTGTGTCAGTGTTCCACGCTGGGTGTGCTGGCCCGCATTCCGTGTTTCCTGTCCTGCCACCTCTGCCTTTTGCGCGTCGGCGGTTTCGTCCTGCTCTGCGGTGCGTTTCTTCCTGTTCCCGCGTTGCTCGGGCGTGGTGTTTTGTGTGTTCGTGCCATTGCCTGCGCGTTGTTCTCCGTCCTTTTGCTGCGAGTTTTCCTGTGTTTGTGCTGCGCGTGTAGCTTCTTGGGCGCGCGTGCGGTTGAGACCTGCTGCCTCGGTGTGCAGTTGGTCGAGTTGTGTCATGACGTCCTGCAGTTCTTCGAGCTTGGTTTCCATTTTGGCGATTGTGTCTGACCATGGTATGTGTCCCTTGTGATGATCGTAGCAGACGCATGCTGTTGCGTGGCTGTCCCCGTCGCATGTCTGGCCTCTTACGCGTTGCCCCAGGCAGAATTTCTTTGCCGGGCGCCCTGACCGTCTGTGTTGATGGCTGCCATGACGCGTGTGACGGCGGTGCTGAGGTCGTGCGCGGGCGCTCAGTGGCTTGCGCGTTTGGTCCTTTGTGAGTGTAGCGTCTTCTTTCCCCTTGAGGCAGATCCTTTTTGCGACTGTCCAGCTTTGCGCGATTGCCTCTGCATTGTTGCTGCCCGCTCGTTTTTTTTAGTTTTTTCCAAGAATTCGCCTGACTTCAGGTATGTTGCAGCCGCGCCGTCTTTCGTGCATGGGCAAGCGTTGTCTCCGTCAGTTTTAAACGGTTTCGTCTCATCTTTCGCCGTTGCCCCTGCGACGTTGCACAGCCACATCATGTCGTTGCTGAGTGCGGCGCCGCTTTGCGCGTCTGCAAATCCCTTGTTTGTACCGCTCCCTGCTATCTTTCGCGAACAGCACGTTGCTTGCGTCTTCCGCTTTGTCCGGCTGGTTGTTGCTTTTATCGCCGAGTATGGCGCTGTAGCTGAGCGTGTCAATCTTTTCCGCCAGTTCCTCTGCCTGCCCTTTGAGCTTCTTTGCTTTTGCCTTTCTCGCTTTCGCCTCCCTGGCCGGCGAGTACACCACGGCCTCTTCTAAGTCTTCGCGCGCCTCCCCGAGCCACGCGTGCTCGATTGCCAGTGCCACCTCGGCTGCGCGCGCCTTTTGTGCCTTTGCCACACCCCTTGCCTGGAGCACATTCCTGAACACGGCGCACACCAAGCCGAAGTCGCGTACTGTGTCCCCCGCACCTGCGTCGTTCCCCGTTGCGAGTGTCGCTGCCAACGCAGCCGATAGCGCGGCCAAGCAGACAGCACGCCACGCCGCAAGCATTGCCAAGCACCCTTTCCCTTCTTTCGCCACTCCCTCCAAGTGAAAGCGTGCCTGCCTACCGCTCTCCCCCCTTTCTCTCTGTGTCTCCCCCCCCCTTCGCCCCCCACCCCGGTGCCCTAGCTTTCTTCGTGTGCTTGCCCCCCCCCGGTGCCCTAGCTTTTCTTCGTGTGCTTGCCCCCCCGGTGCCCTAGCTTTTCTTCGTGTGCTTGCCCCCCCCTGAACGCCTGGCGCACATCCCCGCACGAACGCCGCGCGCGCAAAAAAGACTCTGCGCCGTTGCTTTTCGTGTGACCGCCTCCAGCTGACGGGTTTTCCCCCTTGCTGTTGGTGGCGCTACCGCCCCCTGTCTGCGTCGGAGCGCCCGTCACCTCGTCAGCCCGCCCATCGATTCCTCGCGTGCACAGTCTGCGTCCGCGCTTCCGTCGCGACCGCGCTCTCGTCACCTCCTTAACCCCCCAAGCGGCCCTCTCCAATGTCGCGTCTGTGCACGCCTCGTCGCCGTCCAGGAGGCCCTTTCCGCCTCGCTGGTCTGTCAGCGCGTTGCTGATGCCACTCTGCGCCCCGCATGCGTGCGCGCGCAAAGCCGGCGACCCCACGCGAGTCTGCGCGACATCGCGTTTGCATTCCGCCACTGCTGCGACACACGACCGCCCGGCTCGCACGAAGGCAGGCCCTCCGGCTGGCGTCTGTCCTCGTTCGCGTGGCGCACGCCCCGCGCTAACGCACCATAGCCTTGTTTGCCTGCCTTCCCCTCGCTTCTCTCTCAAGTCGTCTTGCGACCGTGTCGGCGGGGTCGAACGCCGCCGCGCACGAACGCATCACCTGCGGGCCCGCAGTGTTGAGGCGCGCTCCGGCACCTGAGTGCTGCGGCATGGCGCCGCGTGTCGATCGGCGGCGCTAGACTGCCCGCAGGGACATCCGCCCTCCGCAAGCACGCCACCAGTGCGCATCCCCGACCCATTGGCCGACGCGCACGGCGACGGCACGTTCCGTGGGCGGGCAGTTGCCACAGCTTTGCGGGCGCGCACGCGACGCCTCGCGGGCGCCGAACCTGGGTTAGGACAGTGTCTTGCAGGGCCGCACGCATGGGCACCAGGACCGCACGCTTGTGGCGCGTGGCCTGCCGCGCGCGGTGGCGGCAACGGCATGCCGTGACTAACGCATGGGCCAACCGTGCGCTCGGCGGAGTCAAGCTGGAACATCACTGTCGTCCTCGCGTCCGCGATTCTCAAAGAAAGCAGGAAGCAAAAGCGGACGCACGGCGAAGCGCGGCGGGGTTGCCGCACTCCTGCGGCGAGGGGCGCACCAACGCACATGGTCGCTGCCAATGGAGCCACTTGTCCGCTCGCGGTCGCCAAGCACGCCACTAAGCCCGAACGCTGCAGGCCGCGGCAACAACGATGACGTGCACGATGCGTGGCAGGAGTGGCAGCTCGCGTGGGAAAGCGCGGGACCAGGGCCAGCTGTGGGGCACGTGCGTGGTCACGCAAGCGGCGAGTTGCCTTGCGAGCCCAGAGGGACGAGCCGCGGTCAGAGATCAGTGCGGAACGAAACGACAGCCCGAAGGAACCGAGGCCGTGCTAGACACAAACCAGAGGAAACGGTGGCCCGGCGGTGCAACGAGACGAAAGAAGAGCAGCAAGCATCACGCGCAGAGGCGGCAGACATGCCCTAGAAGAAAGGGACATAGAGTGTCATGTTGATTCTCGGCCAGCGCCGAGACCGCGACGCGGAAAGCCATAACAGAAGCACGACGAAGCGGTTGCGAACATGCTGTGTGCGCATGCGAGTCGGGTGACAAGAGCACCCGAGCCGCAGGAATGGTGCAAGCAAGAAGAAAGCCGGTGTGGAGGAAGAGGTCGGAAGTTGGGCGGGAAAGGGATTTGTGAGTTTGGGGTTTGCGTTGCGCCAACAGACAACGGAACGGCGAAACAGGAAGGGGCCCCGAAAGGTGCACAAGACGGAGCGAAGGAGGGCCGTGGGCACAGAGGGTGGAGTTGACAATGGAAGGAAGGACAAAAAGGGACAAAGCGGAGGCGCGGAAAAGGAAAGACAGAAGAACAGCAGCGCGCGAGCGCGTGGCCGGACCAAAAACGGACTGACAAAGGAACCGCGTTGGGAACGCTTTCGCTTTATTGACAGCAAGGAATGACGGTGAGTGTGCACCAGCGAGGCGACACGGTGCTCCGAAGGGCTGCAGTTGATCGAGGTGTGTTTTGAGAAAAGCAGAAAACAAAGAGCGCAGTGAAAACACTGAAGCGCGGAGGACAAGGGTGAGTTTCGCCGATCGAGGGAAGGGGGTGTGGGTCTTCGCGGCGCGGGGCACAGGGGGAAAGCACAGCGGCAGGACCGGAGGAAAGGGGTGAACACAGCGGCGGAGAGGCGCCATCGAGACAAAGGGAAAGCGGCGGAAAAGAGACGCATCTCAGGCAGGAAGAAGGAACAGGAGGAGACGCGCGCGGGAACAGAGAGGACGAAACAGTGAACTTGCCATTGGCATCGAGACACGGGACGAACTTGCGGTTGCCGCAGGAAGACCAGGGACAGAGGAAAAGACGTGGTAAAAAACAGTGCGTGGAAGCACGCGACCGCAGCGCGCGATGGGACGGCAACGCGGTGAGAGGCTGTTGCGCTTTGGGAACGCGGTAGAGAGAGCGGTATCGGCGGGGAGAACCACATACTCAGAAATTGGGGACTTTCAAAGTGGTGCGGGTGAAGTGACCGCCTGGGTGGGGCTTTTAGCAAAGGAAGAGCCAGCGCGGCATGAGGGAGGGCGAGTGGGTGTGTGAGAGGCTGTTGCGACAGGAAGCACACAAACACGGCAGATTAAATTGGATTGTTTTTTCGAGAGGTGAAGAAAACGACGAGCAGCAGCGGACGGCTCCGAGCGGGACCAAACCAAGCGAGGCACACCACAGCTGCCCCTGCTCGCACGAAGTGAGACACGAGTGCGGGTCGCCCTCGGCATGCGCACCGCGGGACATGCACTGAGTGCAGAAGAAGTGGCGATAGGGGAAGCGACATGGCGCGGCGAGGCGACGTGGAGTGAATTAGCTTAGCACTGACGACGGGGGAAAAGAGATGGGGTGCGGCAGCGCACCAGCGGTTCGCTCACGCTCGTGTGGAGGAAGGAGGGTTTTGCCGCTTTGACGGTGCGCGAAGAACGTGGATGCTTAGCGTGCGAGGCGCGGTCGAGAAGGATGAAAGGGGAGCCGCGCGCTCGGGGGAACAGAGGGGCGACAGCGCAGGGGCAGGAGGTGCGCACAGCGGCTACGTGGATTTAGGGACGGAAGACGGTGCAGGGCAAGCGACGGGGCGGACCGGGTGGACGACAGCAGATGAGGTTGGTAGCGTGGCTTGGCGTTGCCGGACTCGAGGCATTGGCGAAGTGGAAGAAGGGGATGGCACGGGAACGGTTGAAGTGGGACAGAGGCACAGTGCAACAGACACGCTTAGCGCCTTCGGACGAAAGGGAAGGCTGACAGGTGGGATGGACAGGCAACAAAGAAACAAATAGGATAGGGAAGCGCAGGTGGGGAGCGGGCACGAAAAGGGAGAGGCGGTCGTGCACGGGGAGGAGGGACGACACGCGCGTTTTGGGAGACAAAGCGCACGACAGAAGGGTCAGCGAGAGCGAGCGACAGGGTGGAGGGAACGCGAAAGGGCAATGAAACCGAATGCGAGAGGATGGGGTTGCGTAGAGCGTGGCTGCACTTGGGACGTGAAGGGAGAGAAAAGATGAGCCGCAACAGCAGGGGAAGACAAGGTGCCAACGAGGTTGTGTGGGCGGGAAGGCGAAAGTGACGGACAGGCGGGTTACACACAACTTGCTTTGGCATTGGCAGCAGGACGGTGGGAGATGGCGGCCCGGGGCTCCACACAGAGGGGCGGAATTGACACGCGACAGGGGAGTGTCGTTGATAGGCGGGGAGAAAGAGGAGGAGAGCGAGGCGACGACGCGCGGTCGTGTGGCGGAAACCATTTGCTAAGGGCAGAAAAAATGGCACAAAAGCGCTGCGTTGCTAGACGACTGAACGAAGAGGAAGAGGCAACGGAGGAGGGAAGTTTTGACTGCTTTCTTGCTGGTCATGGCCAAACGCTTAGGATACGCATTTTGAACTGTGGGTTGGGGCCCTGCGTGAAAGCGACGTTGGCGGCGGCGCGGCGAAAAGGAAGCGCAGACGAGGAAAAAAGGAACTGGTGAAAACACAGGGAGAGACGTGCAACTTGCATTTTCGTTAGACCGAACGAGGTTTCTAGGAGCGCAAGGCAAACAAGAAAACAGAAGTGGCGCGGAGCAGCGAGCTTTGGCGACTGACAGGGGGTGCGGCGAGCGAGCGGGGGAAAAAAGGAATGAAAGGGGCGCGAGCAGTGGGAGGAACGGCAACGCGCGGCAGCACAAGAATGAGGCGTCCGGATGGCGAAGTGGCTGCAACAGAAACCGAGGCGCTTGCGCTTGCGGCAACTGAGAGGACAGGGTCAGGAAGTGGTGCGGCGAGTGGGAAAAGACAGTGGGAGAGCGGACGCCGCGCATCGTGATGCAAGTGAGGGTGACACGCAACCGCGAAGGTAGATGAAAAGAGCGACAGGAGCGGGTGGAAGGCGCGAAGGTGAGGGACGGAGTTGGAAAGAGGAGGATGAGCGGGCTGGATGCGCGCGAGTGTGGGGAGCCAAAAGGCGGAGGCAGGTACACGGGCACTGGGAAGGCGCGAAAGGAACACAGCGCAGTGGCTCGAGAGGCGACAAGGAAAAGAAAACGCAGCGCAGGTGTCGCGCAGAAGGGTAACGTGGGGCACTTGCTTTTTATGAGGGGGGACGCTGGCGCGAGGGAGCAGGCTGGGAGTGGGGGGACGAGCATGCCTGATGTGAGGAATGCGGCAAGAGAGAAGAAAGGCCCGGCGATGCGAGGCGGAAAGAGGGAGATTGTTAGGAAAAGGGACGGAACTGGGACAAACAGGCAACAAAGGATCAAGCACAGCGCCGCGAGTGACAAGGCACTTGGAAGCGTCGAGCATGACGCTTGAGACACGCAGAAAGGGACCGAGGTAGAAAGGAAAATTATTTTGAGGAGAGGACAGTGGGCGCAGTGGAGCGAATGAAAGGGGATAGGAAGAGAAAGGACGCGAGTCGCTGCGATGGCGAAAAGGGTGCGACGTGGCGGGGGGATGAGAGAGCACTTTGGAAAGGTTGAGTGGTGAAGGAACCATGGAAGACGCTGAAAGCGTTGCACAGGGAAAATGGCAGACAGAGGCGACGGAAAGGATAGACAGCGATGTGAAGACTTGGGTTTGGAGGGGAGGTTGGAACTGTGCTTTTTTGCTCGATATGCAGCTGAGGCCAAAGTCAGCACTTTAGTAGGGGGCGAAGGCAACGAGAGGACAGCTTGAGGGTGGAAGGGACAAGGCCGCCTGGCCGAGGACAGCTGGTCATGGAAGAGGGACGAATGGGTCGGGGAAGCGGGGCCTATGGGTAGGAAAGGTCGGGAGGAACAGGCGTCGGCCGCCAGGAATGGGCGCGAGGACGACCAGGCAAGGGACACCGGACGAGAGCGTCATTGCGTTACGACGCGGGCGAGGGTAAGACGCCGGGGGGGAATTTCGGTCAGCTTGTGTCCTGTTCGAGTTCGCTTTGTGAAGTACGACGATAATGTGTGTGCGACGTAGTTTTTTTAAAGAATAGTGACACCAGCTTTGTTTTTTTGGTGAGGGAAGGCGGTGATTTGTTGCGTGTCTTTGCCGCTAGTTTCCTGGAACTTGACTCTTGTTTGTTCTTTTCGGGACGCGGGGGAATGGCACTTGCTTTTTCGAAGCGCCAGCGACGGTGAGGTGCGGCACGCAGGACGCGTGAGGCACAGGTGCTTCGTGGTCCGGCTGACGAAAGGAGAGAAAAAAGGGCAGGGGGGAGGACCAAGGTCGCAGAGGCACAGGAGAAAGGCACAAAGACACAAGGGAGGGGATTGGTAGAGAGGCTTTGGTAGGGGAAGGGCGCACGAGAAAACGACAATCAGGAGGTCGGGGACAGAGCGGACACAGAGATCAGGGGTCGACACGAAGAGCACAACGAGGGAAGGCTCCGCGCGATTAAGCTCTTTGGGAGGAAAAGAAGTCTGAAGGAGTGCGTTTGGCGGGGACAGGGAAAAGGGGAAGGGCTGCAGCACGATCGGCAGGGAGGAGGGCAGGGAGACGCGAGGCCCTGAGTTAGAAGGCGGAAAGTTCTTGGGTGTTTGCGTGGGTGTCAACAAAAGAGCCGCAGAAAGAAGGGGGATCAAGGAAACGGCGAGTGAGCGAAGGCGAAAGCACCGCCAAGGGGTTAGTGCAATCCGGTTGCTCAGGGGGCGACCATGACACGAGGTGAAGACAAGTGAGGGGGAGATCAGGGAGACATGAGGGCGGCGAATCCGCTGGTGACGCGGAAAACGCCAACCAAGGGACTGGGGGCATGAAGAGGGCACGCAGGGGCTTGAAGGGACGGAACCAAGGCGCGTTAGGGCAACAAGCTCCGCAACAGGAAGGTGAACTTGGGAAACGCGGCAGTGGGAACGCAACGGGAAAAAGAGAAAACGGAGAGAAAAGGAGCACGCACCGGTCGGCCAAGCCAGAGGGAAAGATCAGAGGGAAGGACCGAGAAGCGGGAACGCCCGAGTTCGACGCGCGAGGTGGGATGACTTGTTACGCGCGAAGAAGGAGGGAAAAGACAGAGGGAAGCGAACTGTGACGGTGGGTGTTTCGTTTGGAAAGGGCTTTTGCGACAGTTATTCGCGATTTTTTTTGGAAAGGCCACTGGAGAAGAGGACGAAGGGGACAGGCGCGCTTTGGTTTTTGGGCAAGGGGTGGGGCCGATGTTTGTGCGATTTTTTTGCGGGGCGCGGCTGGTCGGGGGAGTTTTTGATCGCGGGGTCGAAACTTCAGGAGGGGGAACGGCAGGCCAAGCGGCCTGCAAGGCAAGGGAAACGACTACTTTTTTTTGGCCGCAATGCCGTGAACGGTCGGCCGATGACAGGAAAGGACCCTGAAGGGAAGCAAAACGGGGGCAAGAAAAGACCGAGGGCGGAGAGGGGGCAGGGAGGGAACACGGTTTGGGCACAAAAGCGCGGGAGGCGAAGAACGGGAAAGACGGGACATTCAGCTCTGTTTTCCCGCGTTAACGGGCGAGAGGGGGAGTTTTGCGCCGGCAATGTAGAGACAGGAAGACGGTAGAGGTGTGTTGCGCGAAAGGCGCGAGCGGAAGACGGCAGAAGGATGAGGCGCACGCGACCGCGAAAAGCAGGTTGACAGATTGGGCGCAGCCACGTTGCGGAGAGAGGTAAGACAGGGGGAAAAAGGAGCCGGCTCGCAGCGCAAGGAAAGACGAGGAGGCGGTCGCCGTTCGGCAAAGAAGGCTGGGCTTGTTTGTGCGGGTGTTTGCGGGCCGGGAACGGAAAAGTGCCGCAGAAGGACAGAACAGTTTCCTGGTGACGGAAAGGTAGGGCCAGGACGACAGAGAGGAGGTAAGTGAGGTAAGTGGACAAGGGGATAGCCGATCGGTGACACGCGGAAGAGGTGACTTTGAAGGTTAGCGATAGGTAGTGGGGCGAAGAAGGAACCGTGGCTGGACGTGTAGAGACGGACGGAGGAAGCGGCCGTTGCATGCGGTGCGGTGAGGCGAAAAAGGAGAGGAGAAAAAGGGCAACTTGCGTGCGTCCGTCGCGAGGGATGAAGTGGCAAGGGCGTTCGGCGCGAAACGATTTGGGGCAACAAGAACGTCGACACGGGCGGAGGACGCCTTGTAGGAGAGCAGGATTTTAGAGAGGGCGTAACTGGAGGCAATGCGACGAAACTGGGAACGCCGCTAGCCATTGCGCAAACGAGGGGCAGAACACAGAAACAGTGCGGCGCAGTGCGGCGAAAACGCGGAGTTTGTTTGGAACGTGCGTTACGTGAAGGGGAACTTGGTCAATTGGAAAGCGCGGTCACCATGGGTACGCAGTTGGGGTCGCCCACGCGTGCGACGCGGGGCTGCAGGAGGGAAACAGGAAGGAATAGGGCTGCGCAAAATAGACAAAAAGGATGCGCCGAAAAGGAAACATGGGGGTTGCCAAGGAAGAGGAGAAAAGAAGGAGGGGAAAGGAGAGGGCCGTTGTGCGGACCGCGTGCGCAGGGCGAGGATTTACGTGTTTCGGCGGCTATTGTGGTGGACTGTGACTTTGTTGCGGTGCGGCTGTTTTGGCGTTGTCTTTTGTGCTGGAACAATGCAGTCGCGCGTTGCAGAGCACTGGCGAAGAGGCTACAGCGATTTTGAGTGGAGCGATGAGTGCAGGGTCTTGGCAGAAGCTCGCGTTCGTTGTTTGCTAGAGGTTTCTATGTTGGCGACTTGCAACGTGGTAACGCACGAAATGCGCTCGCAAGAAAAGGTGACCAACATGAGAGGGCAGAAGGGAAAAGCGAGAGGGGACGCCGCAGGGGACGCAGAACAGAAGGAAAGCGAGGCCTGCAAAAACGTAGCTTGCAACACGCCTTGGGGCGCGTGCACGGACAAGAAGGTAAGACAAGTAGCACAGACCAAGCGCAGGCGACAAAGCGAGACACGCAACAGAAGGTTTTTAGAAAAGCGCACTGCATGACGCATGGAAAGACGAGCAAATGGGAGAAACGCGCACAAGCCTTAGGGAAAGCTTCTTCCGCCGCTTGGCGCTTTTGTTTTTGCTTTTCTGTGCGACGAGCTTGCGGCGGAAGTTGGAGGCTGCGTGACTTTTTGTTGCCGTCTCCTAGGTTTTGTCAATGAAAACCGTAGCAAGTCCGGCGGAGAAAAAAAATTAGGACGCAGAAATGAAAACGAAAAAATCAAATAAAAAGACGAAAAAAAGGACAAAGATTTAAATATGTCGTGCGAAGAAGAGGAAGGAAAATATGGCAAAGAGAGCTGGGAAATTATGCATGATTTGTTGACGTGCTTTCAGCCAAAGAATTCGATAAAGAAAGGCAAAATGTTGAAAAGAAAAAAAAAAAGCGAAGACGAGAAAAAAGACAAACAAACACTAGAAAAGAAAAACTTTAAAAAAAGAACTTCTTTTTTTAATATTTTTTTTTGACTTGAGTTGAGTTGACTTGAGTTGAGTTGTGTTCTGTGTGTTTTTGTTTTTTTTTACATTGAAAATATTTTTGCAATTAAAGGTGAGGGTTGCAACTTGCAGTTTGTCTTGGAATTAGTCTGCCGGTTTTTACTCGGTGACTGTGTTTTTTTGCATGTTGCATGAATTTTCGAAAAGAGTTGAAAAACTTTAGCATCGATTAGTTTGTGACTGTGTTTTTCCTACGTGGCAAAGCCTTTGTTTATTTTTTCTTTTATTTTTATTTTATTTTTTTTTTCTTTGATTGTTTTATTTTCACCTTTTTTTTCTTGCTTTTTCTTTTAGCTCCGTGTCGTTTTATTCTGTGTTTTTTGAGAATTTGAGAGTACTTTTTTTTTTATCAAGAAAATATTATATTTAAAAACGTTGTTTAAAAAAATGTTTGTTGATTCTCTTCCTCTTTTCTCTTTCTCTTTGATTTTGATTTTTTTTTTTCCCAAATTTAATATTTAATGCTTAAGTTTTAATTTTTTTACTTTTTTTGTTTTATTTTTTTTTGTTGAGCTGACTGTTTTATTTTTGCTTTTCTATTTTGCTTTTCCGTTTGCTGTTTCTTTCTTCTTTTTTTTTCTTCCTTTTCCTTTTTCTTTTTTCTTTTTCTCACTGAGCTTGTTGTATCTCTTCGTAACCTCTTCTTCTGCTTCTTGTCTTTTCTTCGCGCCGCGTTTCTATGCTTCTTTTTGTGTGCTTTGTTTTCCCCTTTTACCCCTTTTTTTGGTTTATCTCTTTCTAACTTGCCCATTTTTGACTTCTTGTCCTTCTTTCGTGTTTCCTTTTACTTCTCCTTTTTTGTCTTTTCCTGGGCTGCCTTTTCTTGTCCTTCTTCCTTTCTTCCTCCTTTTCTCTTCTTCGTCTTCTTGCCTTTTTCGTCGCAGGAAGCTTCCGTTTCTTTCCGATGTTTGTGTCCGAAACAAAGTCCCACCTTTCGTTGCTCAACTCGTTCCTCTTTGTTGCGTCGTGTTGCCTGTTTTTACGTGCTCGCCTTCTCTTTTTCTGTGTGGTGTTGCTTTCTTCTGCGTTTTTTTTCTCCTGTCGCTCGCTTTGTGCTGTTGCATCGTGTTTTTGTTCCCTGCATCGTCTTTGTTTTTGCGTGTCGTTGTTGTGCCGCATTTGCTTCTTGTGCTTCATTTTGCGCTTCGTGACTTTCTTTCCTTTTCCTCGCCGACGCTGTTTGTCTTCTTGCCTTGTTTGTGCTTCCTTGTCCTTCGGCTTGTTTTCTTCTGTGTGTCGGCGCTCTTGGCCTTGAGCTGCGCTCTTCCCATCTTTTTCCTGGTCTCTGTTTCTTCTCGCGTGGCCTACCTTTTTCTCTTTATGTCCTTTTTGTGCCTGTTGCCTTGAGCTCTTCCGGTGCCTTTGTTTTCGTGTGTCCCTTTTCGGTGGCGCTGGCCGCCTTGCCTGTTTGCCCGCTGCTCTGCCATTGTGCCTTGTGTTGTGTGTTGTTGCTATCTTCCTGTGTCCTCGCCGTTGCGTGCCCTTTGTTTTTGTGCCATCCTTCTTTCCGCGTTGGTGCCATGTGCCAGCTGTGCGGCTTTTTCTGCACGTGGTGCGGTGTTTCTCCTTGTTTCTTTTCGTTTTATTTTTGTTTCTTGTCTTTCCTTCCTTTTGTCTTGCCTCTGGCGTGTCCTCGCGATGAGCGCTCATGGCGTGTGCTTTCCTCGTGTTGGGTGTTCCCTTTCCGCGCGTGCCGCGGCGCCACGGTGTTCTGTGCCAAGGTGGTGCAGGCGTTGTTGCTTGCTGTTTCATTCTCCTGGTTCCTTTTTCTTTGTTGAGTGGCGAGTGTTGCGGCGTTTTTTCGTCTGTCGCGCGACTTCCTTGTGTCGGGCAGATCTGCTTGGCGAGTTGCCCATGTTTGCCTTTTCCTGGCCCCAGCGTGTTCACTTCGCGCCAGCGTCTTCGGTAGACTGCCCCACCCTTTTCCTCTTTTTTCTTTTCCTCTTGCTTCACTCTTTCTTGCCATGCCCTGCCGCGCGGGCGCTTCACGGTGTCTTTTCCCCTCCATGCGTTGCCCATGCTGGCTGGTTGCTCTTCGCGTCACTGAAGTATTTGCTGTGCCATGCGCGTGTCTCGTGCGTCGAGTGCCGTTGCGACCAATGTGAGGACTAATGTCACATGTGCGCTCCGCCTTGTGGTGCTGCATGTCTTTGTGTCAGTGTGCCACGCTGGGTGTGCTGGCCCGCATTCCTCGTTGCCCTGTCCTGCCACCTCTGCCTTTTGCGCGTCGCTGGTTTCGCCCTGCTCTTGGGTTCGTTTCGTCCTGTTCCCGCGTTGCTCGGTCGTGGTGTTTTGTGTGTTCGTGCCATTGCCTGCAAGTTGTTCTGCGTCCTTTGTCTGCGAGGCTTCCTGTGCTTGTGCTGCGCGTGTAGCTTCTTGGGCGCGCGTCCGGTTGAGACCTTCTGCCTCGGTGTGCAGTCGGTCGAGTTGTGTCATGACGTCTTGCAGTGCTTCGAGGTGGGCTTCCATTTCGGCGATTTTGTCTGACCATGGTATGTGTCCCTTGTGGTGATCGTAGCAGACGCATGCTGTTGCGCCGTTGTCCCCGTCGCATGTCTGGCCGTTCACGCGTTGCCCCAGGCAGAATTTCTTTGTTGGGTCGGCCTTTCCGTCTGTGTTGATGGCTGCCATGTCGCGTGTGACGGCGGTGCTGAGGTCGTGCGCGGCGCTCAGTGGCCTCCGCTTCTGTGCCTTCGCGGCCTCAGCGTTGCTGCCTCCCTTGAGGCAGATCTTTTTTGCGACTGTCCAGCTTTTCGCGATGTCCCCTGCACTTTCGCTGCCTCGCGTTGCTTTCAGTGGTTTCCAGAATTCGCCTGACTCTAGGTACTGTGCAGCCTTTCCGTCCGTCGTTCATGGGCAAGCTTTGTCGCCCTCGCTTTTATGCGGGGCCCTCTTGTCCTCGGCGTTGGCCCCTGCGACGTTGCACAGCCACATCATGTCGTTGCTGAGTGCGGTGCCAGTCCTGTCGTCTGCAAATCCCTTGTTGCTACCTGTCCCTCCTATCTCCTTGAACATTACGGCTGTCGCGTTCTCCGCTTCGTCCCCCTGTCCTTCGCTTATATTGCCGAGTATGGCGCTGTAGCTGAGCTTGGCAATCTTTTCCTGTAGGTCCCATGCCTCGTCTTTGAGCCTTCGTGCCTCATCCCTTTGCCTCTCTGCCTCTGCGGGCGGCGAGTACGCCTCTGCCTCCGCTAAGTCTTCTCGCGCCCTCCCGAGCCACGCGTGCTCGATTGCCAGTGCCACCTCGGCTGCGCGCGCCTTTTGCGCCTCTGCCACATCCCGTGCCTGGAGCACATTCCTGAACACGTTGCACACCAAGCCGAAGTCGCGTACTGTGTCCCCCGCATCTGCGTCTGTTCCCGTTGCGCGTGTCGCTGCCAACGCAGCCGATAGTGCAGCCAAGCAGACAGCACGCCACGCCGCAAGCATTACAAAGCACCCTTTCCCTTCTTTCGCCACTCCCTCCAAGTGAAAGCGTGCCTGCCTACCGCCCCCCCTTTTTCTCTCTGTGTCTCTCCCCCCCCACCCCGGTGCCCTAGCTTTCCTTCGTGTGCTTTCCCCCCCCGGTGCCCTAGCTTTTCTTCGTGTGCTTGCCTCCCCGGTCTCCTAGCTTTTCTTCGTGTGCTTGCCCCCCCTGAACGCCTGGCGCACATCCCCGCACGAACGCCACGCGCGCAAAAAAGCCTCTGCGCCGCTGCTTTTCGTGTGACCGCCTCCAGCTGACGGGTTGCCCCCCTTGCTGTTGGTGGCGCTACCGTCCCCTGTCTGCGTCGGAGCGCCCGTCACTTTGTCATCCCGCCCATCGATTCCTCGCGTGCACAGTCTGCGTCCGCGCTTCCGTCGCGACCGCGCTCTCGTCACCTCCTTAACCCCAAAGCGTCCCTCTCCAATGTCGCGTCTGTGCACGCCTCGTCGCCGTCCAGCAGTCCCTTTCCGCCTCGCTGTTCTGTCAGCGCGTTGCTGATGCCACTCTGCGCCCCGCATGCGCGCGCGCGCAAAGCCGGCGACCCCACGCGAGTCTGCGCGACATCGCGTTTGCATTCCGCCACTGCTGCGACACACGACCGCCCGGCTCGCACGAAGGCAGGCCCTCCGGCTGGCGTCTGTCCTCGTTCGCGTGGCGCACGCCCCGCGCTAACGCACCATAGCCTTGTTTGCCTGCCTTCCCCTCGCTTCTCTCTCAAGTCGGCTTGCGACCGTGTCGGCGGGGTCGAACGCCGCCGCGCACGAACGCATCACCTGCGGGCCCGCAGTGTTGAGGCGCGCTCCGGCACCTGAGTGCTGCGGCATGGCGCCGCGTGTCGATCGGCGGCGCTAGACTGCCCGCAGGGACATCCGCCCTCCGCAGGCACGCCACCAGTGCGCATCTCCGACCCATTGGCCGACGCGCACGGCGACGGCACGATCCGTGGGCGGCCAGTTGCCACAGCTTTGCGGGCGCGCACGCGACGCCTCGCGGGCGCCGAACCTGGGTTAGGCAAGTGTCTTGCAGGGCCGCACGCATGGGCACCAGGACCGCGCGCTTGTGGCGCGTCGCCTGCCGCGCGCGGTGGCGGCAACGACATGCCGTGACTGGCGCATGGGCCAACCGTGCGCTCGGCGGAGTCAAGCTGGAACATCACTGTCGTCCTCGCGTCCGCGATTCTCAAAGAAAGCGCGAAGCAAAAGCGGACGAACGGCGAAGCGCGCGGGGTTGCCGCACTCCTGCGGCGAGGGGCGCACCAACGCACATGGTCGCTGCCAATGGAGCCACTCGTCCGCTCGCGGTCGCCAAGCACGACACTAAGCCCGAACGCTGCAGACCGCGGCAACAACGATGCAGTGCACGATGCGTGGCAGGAGTGGCACATCCAGTGGGAAAGCGCGGGACCAGGGCCAGCTGTGGGGCACGAGCGTGGTCACGCAAGCGGCGAGTTGCCTTGCGAGCCCAGAAAGACGAGCACCGGTCAGAGATCAGCGCGGGCAGAAACGACAGCCCGGCGGACACGAGGCCGTGCTAGACGCAAACCAGAGGAAACGGTGGCCCGGCGGTGCAACGAGACGAAAAAAGAGCAGCAAGCATCACGCGCAGAGGCGGCGTACGTGCCCTAGAAGAAAGGGACATAGAGTGTCATGTTGATTCTCGGCCAGCGCCGAGAACGCGACGCGGAAAGCCATAACAGAAGCACGACGAAGCGGTTGCGAACATGTTGTGTGCGCATGCGAGTCGGGTGACAAGAGCACCCGAGCCGGAGGAATGGTGCAAGCAAGAAGAAAGCCGGTGTGGAGGAAGAGGTCGGACATTGGGCGGGAACGGGCTTTGTGAGTTTGGGGTTTGCGTTGCGCCAAAAGCCAACGGAACGGCGAAGAAGGAAGGGGCCCCGAAAGGTGCACAAGACGGAGCGAAGGAGGGCCGTGGGCACAGAGGGTGGAGTTGACAATGGAAGGAAGGACAAAAAGGGACAAAGCGGAGGCGCGGAAAAGGAAAGACAGAAGAACAGCAGCGCGCGAGCGCGTAGGCGGACAAAAAACGGACTGACGAAGGAACCGCGTTGGGAACGCTTTCGCTTTATTGACAGCAAGGAATGACGGTGAGTGTGCACCAACGCGGCGACAGGGTGCTCCGAGGGGCGCAGTTGATCGAGGTGTGTTTTGAGAAAAGCAGCAAACGGAGAGCGCAGTGAAAAAACTGACGCGCGACGGTAAAAGGTGGGTTTCGCCGATCGAGGGAAGGGGGTGTGGGTCTTCGCGGCGCGGGGCACAGGGGGAAAGCACAGCGGCAGGATCGGAGGAAAGGGGTGAACACAGCGGCGGAGAGGCGCCATCGAGACAAAGGGAGAGCGGCGGAGGAGAGACGCATCTCAGGCAGGAAGAAGGAACAGAAAGAGACGCGAGCGGGAAGCGAGAGGACGAAACAGTGAACTTGCCATTGACATCGAGACACGGAACGAACTTGCGGTTGCCGCAGGAAGACCAGGGACAGAGGAAAAACAGTGGTAAAAAACAGTGCGTGGAAGCACGCGACCGCAGCGCGCGATGGGACGCAAACGAGGTGAGAGGCTGTTGCGCTTTGGGAACGCGGTAGAGAGAGCGGTATCGGCGGGGAGAACCACATACTCAGAAATTGGGGACTTTCAAAGTGGTAGGGGTGAAGTGACCGCCTGGGTGGGCCTTTTAGCGCAGGCAGAGCCAGCAGGGCATGAGGGAGGGCGAGTGGGTGTGTGAGAGGCTGTTGCGACAGGAAGCACACAAACGCGGCAGATTAAATTGGATTGTTTTTTCGAGAGGTGAGGAAAACGACGAGCAGCAGCGGACGGCTCCGAGCGGGGGCGAACCAAGCGAGGCACGGCACAGCTGCCCCAGCTCGCACGAAGCGAGACACGGGTGCGGGTCGCCCTCGGCATGCGCACCGCGGAACATGCACTGAGTGCAGAAGGCGTGGCGATAGGGGAAGCGACATGGCGCGGCGAGGCGACGTGGAGTGAATTAGCTTAGCACTGACGAGGGGGGAGAAGAGATGGGGTGCGGCAGCGCACCAGCGGTTCGCTCACGCTCGTGTGGAGGAAGGAGTTTTTGCCGCTTTGACGGTGCGCGAAGAACGTGGATGCTTAGCGTGCGAGGCGCGGTCGAGAAGGTTGAAAGGGGAGCCGCGCGCTCGGGGAACAGAGGGGCGACAGCGCAGGGGCAGGAGGTGCGCACAGCGGCTACGTGGATTTAGGGACGGAAGACGGTGCAGGCAAGCGACGGGGCGGGCCGGGTGGACGACAGCAGATGAGGTTGGTAGCGTGGCTTGGCGTTGCCGGACTCGAGGCATTGGCGAAGTGGAAGAAGGGGAAGGCACGGGAACGGTTGAAGTGGGACAGAGGCACAGTGCAGTAGACACGCTTAGCGCCTTCGGACGAAAAGGAAAGGAAAACAGGTGGGATGGACAGGCAACAAGGAAACAAAAAGGATAGGGAAGCGCAGGTGGGGGACGGGCACGAAAAGGGAGAGGCGGTCGTGCACGGGGAGGAGAGACGAAACCCGCGTTTTGGGAGACAAAGCGCACGACAGAAGGGTCACAGAGAGCGAGCGCCAGGGTGGAGGAAACGCGAAAGGGCAATGAAACCAAATGCGAGAGGATGGGGTTGCGTAGAGCGTGGCTGCACTTGGGCCGTGAAGGGTGAGAAAAGATGAGCCGAGCCAGCAGGGAGAGAAAAGGTGCCAACGAGGTTGTGTGGGCGGAAAGGCGGAAGTGGAGAACAGGCGGGTTACACACAGCTTGATTTGGCATTGGCAGCAAAAGGGTGGGTGACGGCGGCCCGGGGCTCCACAGAGAGGGGCGGAATTGACACGCGACAGGGAAGTGTCGTTGATAGGCGGGGAGAAAGAGGAGGAGAGCGAGGCGACGACGCGCGGTCGTGTGGCGGAAACCATTTGCTAAGGGCAGAAAAAATGGCACAAAAGCGCTGCGTTGCTAGACGACTGAACGAAGAGGAAGAGGCAACGGAGGAGGGAAGTTTTGACTGCTTTCTTGCTGGTCATGGCCAAACGCTTAGGATACGCATTTTGAACTGTGGGTTGGGGCCCTGCGTGAAAGCGACGTTGGCGGCGGCGCGGCGAAAAGGAAGCGCAGACGAGGAAAAAAGGAACTGGTGAAACACAGGGAGAGACGTGCAACTTGCATTTTCGTTAGACCGAACGAGGTTTCTAGGAGCGCAAGGCAAACAAGAAGACAGAAGTGGCGCGGAGCAGCGAGCTTTGGCGACTGACAGGGGGTGCGGCGAGCGAGCGGGGGAAAAAAGGAATGAAAGGGGCGCGAGCAGTGGGAGGAACGGCAACGCGCGCAGCACAAGAATGAGGCGTCCGGATGGCGAAGTGGCTGCAACAGAAACCGAGGCGCTTGCGCTTGCGGCAACTGAGAGGACAGGGTCAGAAAGTGGTGCGGCGAGTGGGAAAACAGTGGGAGAGCGGACGCCGCGCATCGTGATGCAAGTGAGGGTGACA
>SOPI01000213.1:0-72671 GCA_021307395.1 Trypanosoma vivax
CGTGCAGAACGACCTGTCGATTGCCAACACCGGATCGGCCACCAGGCGACAGCCGGGCACGGCCGCACTGTCGTCACCGGACATCACGTTGTGCAGAGACTGCGAGTCTCTAACTGGAAGTCCACACTGAGCCCGGACAGTGATCACCATTGGATCACGTTCGATGTGTTCGTGGGCACCAGCCTGGACGTGATTGCTCCCTCCAAACCCGCCCGTGCACTGTACGCGTGGAACAAGGCGAGGTGGAATGATTTTAGAAAACTGAGTGACGAGTTCATATTCCGAAGAATGAAGAGGTCGGCCAAGGGCGCGGATGCCATGAACGAGGCGGTGACGAGAGGCATCCGGATGGCCGCAAAGAGGACGATTCCCAAGGGCAAGGGAGTGGCGCCGCCGTTCTGGACGCCGGAGCTGACGAAGCTGGACAAGATGGTACAGGAGTGCAAGAACGAGCGGAAGCGGGATGCGCTGATTCGCTGGCGGAGGAAGGTGCTTACTGACACGGCGCTAGGGCGGTGGAAGGAGAATGTAGCAAAGCTGTCGGTTACGGAGTCGGCGAGCTGGAACCTGGTGAAGTCGATATACGCGCCGCGGCCGCTGACGTCGCCAGTACTGGTGATGGATGGCCATCCGCTGACCAAGCGCCAGCAGGCGCAAGCATTGCCCAAATGTACATGGCCAGGTCAACGAAGGCACCACATGCACCAGAAATGAAGATACCAAGCACCAGGCAATGCACATTCCAACACATCACCGAGGCGGAGCTGGATGTCGCATTGCGTGAGTTGTCTTCTGGCACGCTGCCGGGCGACGATGAGATCCACTGTGAGGAGTTGAAGCAGCTAGGCAGGGTATCAAGAAGGTGCATCTTGCGTCTGTTCAACTACAGCTTGCGTACAGGACAGGTGCCAGCCAAGTGGAGGCAAGGGATCATAGTCCCGCTGCTGAAGCCGAACAAGCCAGCGAGCAGCATGGCGTCTTTTAGGCCGGTGACGCTTACGAGCACGCTGTGCAAGCTAATGGAACGCATCGTGGCACGCCGCGTGAGGGACTGCATTGATGACAACTGCAGCCACAGCAGGCAGGATTCAGGCCGGCGCGTTCGACGCTAGATACGCTCATGCAGGTGACAAGTGCTGTGCGGCGAAGGAAGGATGGCGAGAAGACGGCGGCGGTGTTCATTGACTATGCGCGTACCTTTGACTCCGTCGATCACGGCTGCATTGTCAAGGAGCTACTGTCCTTTGGCGTAGAAAAGCATCTGGTGGCGTGGATCGCTGGCTTCCTGAAGGGGCGCACGGCGAAGGTGAGGGTGAACAACGTGTTGTCGGAGGATATCAGCCTCACCTGTGGTGTCCCTCAAGGGTCGGTGCTGGGACCGCTGCTGTTCATTGTCACGGTAGATTCGCTGAGCAAGCGACTCAACTGCATCCCTGGGCTGCAGCATGGTTTCTTTGCGTACGACCTCACAATTGTGTGCACAAGCGCCGATCTGGGTGAAATCCAGCAGACCATCCAGCAGGGATTGGACTGCATCACGAACTGGTCGGCGGAGTACTACATGGAGGTGTCGGCGGAGAAGACTGAGTACACGCTATTTGGTGCGAGGGAAACGAACCTTTTGAGCCTGAAAGTAGGAGAGACGGCAATAAAGGAGGAACGCACGCCGAAGTTGCTTGGTCTCACCATCCAGCCGCACAAGGGGCTGAGCAAGCATGTGATGTGCATGAAGGCGGCGGCCAACACACGTCTCTTGCAGCTCAGAGCGGTGGCGTCGCCTGAGTGGGGTCCGGATAGGGAGAAGTTGCGCGCATTTTACCTTGCACTGGTACAGGCCAAGATGTGCTACGGAGTTGCGTCGTGGTGGTTCGATACTTCGCTGTCAGATCGCGAGCGGCTGGAGAGGGTTCAGACTCAGGCGGCGCACATAGTGGCGGGTATTCCAAAAGCCGCCAACCGGGGAGGATGCCCTGCGCGAGGCGCGGCTGAAGCCGATCAATGAGGTGGCACATCGGAGAGCGTTGGAATATTACCTGCGATTGAAGGCCAAAGGTCCAGTGCATGCGAAAGTGGCGGACAGCATCTTCCCGCCCGAACACCCGATCCACGTCAGGCTTGCGAAGGTACAGCACTTGTACAGCATCATTGATAGCCCCGAAAAACCACACGACGCGACGGTGTTGCAGTGGGCCAGGCGGGTTCATTTCAACATCACCACGCCGGGCGCCTCAACGCGGACGCACCAGAGAAGGACAAGAAGGTGCACACTATGCGGCGTGTGCAGCGGTTCAGTGACTTTGACTATCAGGTGTGGACGGACGGATCGGTGATGCTGGATGTCTCGTCAGGAGCCGGAGCGCTGGTATACCCGAAGGAAGGTCGGCGTGAGAAGGTGGTACTGGGAGCTGGGTCGCTTGCCTGCAGCTACCGTGCTGAATGTGTGGCGATGGAAGCAGGCTTGAAGAGGCTCGTGGAAGTCATTGAGCTGAGTAAGACACACAGGACGCGGGTGGTGGCATTCACAGACTCGCTGTCGCTGCTGATGGCGTTGAACACTGGTCCTGCAGCGGTGGAGGACGCGATACTGAGGCGCATCTGGGACCTCATACTACACATTGTGCGGCTCGCGTGTCCGTCAACTTCCCAGTTCGTGTTTTCGCATTGCGGTGTGCCACGAAACGAGGCGGCAGACAAGGCAGCTGAGCAGGGAAACGCGAAGCCGCAGTCCTATCCGGCGTGGATCACTGACATCGTCACTGGGGTGGAGAGGCAGGTGCGGAACGAGATGTACAGGGCCTTTGAGGAGGGTAGGATGACACGCACGCATCGCAGTGCACTGCTCGATCACGTCCGGCCAGCACCAAAGCACACCAAGGTAGACCGTCTGGGTGAGTCGTTGTTGGCGCAGTTCAGAACGGGCACCTCGAAGCATTTCGGGTGGCTACATAGGGTGCTCACACGCAAGATGGACCAGCTGGAGTGCAGATGGTGCAGCGCCCAGGACGCAACGAGGGACGCAGCAGAGGAACACCCTTCGCCAGAGACAGTGGCAGACAGTGAGGCGGCACCCAACCTTGGGATAGCGACCAGGCAGAGTGACCCAATAATCTGCCCGTTATGCAACATGGTCTGTGCGCGTCGGCAGGCAGGTGTAGTGCACCTAGTAAAGATTCATGGTCTGGAGAGGGATTGTGCATTGGCACTGACCAAGAAAGCTAGGCGCGCAGCACTGACGTACAAGAAAGGATACACCTGCCATGTGTGCGGGGATGACTTTGAGAGGCGGGGGTTACTTGTGGAGCACATGGCAACGCACCCACCGGATGTGGTGCCAACTGTCGAGGAACGCCCAAAAAGACCCAGGGAAGACGACACGGCCGACGATGGCAACGCGCTCAAGTGCCCCTGGTGCGCGAAGAAGTATACAGCGCACGCGTGGCTGCGGAAGCACATGTTACAGAAGCACCCGGAGAAGCAGTTATCGAGAGGAGGCGAAGAGGCTCAAGATGGTCTCGTGAGTGATGGTGAGGCAGAGCAGGAGGAGCAGCAGCAAACGGAATTTGTATGCCAGCAGTGCCATCGCGTCCTCAAGAGCAAGACGTGGCTCACCAGGCACAAGTGCGAACCCACCTCTATCATAAACTCGGAAGACTCGAACGTGGAGGAGCAGTCCAGTCACAGCAGCGTGTCCCATTTGTAGCAAGGAGTACCACTATAGGTGGCTGCTGCGGCATATGCTGACGAAGCATCCGGGCCACGACGAGTCATTACGTCCTCAGCCACGCGCGAAGCCCAAGCGAAAGGAGATGAGATCAGAGGCTCAGTCACAGGGTGAAGGGAGCGGGCCATTGGGGCCGGCAGGGGATGGGGACGGGGATGCGGAGAGACCGCGGAAACGTCCCCGATTGGGTCGCCACACTGAAGAGGAAGAAGGGAGAGATTATGTGTGTGGCAGATGCGGCAGCGCGTACAAACAGTGGTATTCGCTGGTTTGGCACACGCGCACGCATCATAAAAACGCTACGACAGTGAAGCGGAAAATGAAGGACGGTACGGTAGCGGTGACACCCCTCCTGCAACGATCACTCCAATGCCCATACTGCCCAATGAAGTGTGCGCTAAAACAGTACCTCACAATGCACCTGCAGGCGAAGCATGGCCAACCGAGACGGGAGGCCAGGCACAACTCGCTGAAGGTGGAGTGCAGGGAGTCTGCGGCGCACCTCCTGGAGTGCCCAAGCTTGCGAGAACTAAGGAAGAAGCACGGTCTGGAAACCCTGAAGGTCGGGGAGTTGTTCTTCAGTGCTCAACTGGCCAGCTTCTTGAAGGAACTCTTCAAACTGGAGAGCCCATCCGCCCCCACACCTGACGAATCAGAATTGAGACCTGCTCGAGCCGTAAAAAGGCATCGCTCGCCCACGGTGCTGGATACCACCTACCCCCCCTCTGCGGTAGCGAAGCGGATTGGGGTGTGCACTGCAAGAGGCATGCGGAAGCGTGTCCGGGAAGCCGACTCGCCATCCAAGGCAATCTGCTTCAAAGTTCCGCTGGATGAAGCGAGGATGAGATCGGGGCTGCGTTCAACGTCCCCTGCTGGTCTGCAGAGTCGGGGAGCAGCCGTGAGTCTAGCGCAGCACGAGCAGATTAAAAGCACAATGAAAAAAAAAAAAATAAAATAAAACATATCCCTGGTGACGCCGGCCACCTCATCGTGGCGCCAGGGTCTAGTACTCTGTCTAGGAGGAAGCCAAGCGCCCGCACCATGCCCGGTCCGACAGGACTGGGGCGGGCAAGAGGCTGACGGCTACCAGAGAGGAAGTATGCAGCACCACCGGCACTCTGGGGTGAATGAAGTTGTTCGAATACTTCCCTGCACGTGCGGGCGTGCTACGTTAGATGCGCGGCGGCTCCTGCTGCTTATCAGCGGGGACGTTGAGCGCAATCCTGGTCCTCAGATACGTGGAGCCCAGTGGAACTCTGGGGGTCTCTCCCAGGCGAAGCGGGTTGCCCTGGAGAGGAAGCTTCATGAGGACATGGTTTTGTTTTGTCTCTTGCAGGAGACACACCTGGCGTCGGCTGAGTGTGCCGCGCTAAAAATAGGTGGATACCAGCACGTGGGGCAGGCGAGGACGCCTCACTGTGGCGGGGTATCGATTTTGGTTAGAGAAGGAGTGGGCGTAGAGGTGGGCGTTCTAGAAAAGAAGGTTCCGGAGAGAGCGACAGTGACACTGAGGTTCTCAGCCAATGCGAGTCTCACGATCGCATCGGCGTACTACCCCAGGAAGGCAGACGTTTCCAGCGAGTCGCTGGACACCTTGCTGGGAGCAAGCGGGCCATTGGTGGTAGGAGCGGACGTGAACTCACACCATGTGCTGTGGGATCCGTTACGTCCGAGTGACGACAAGGGAGAGTGCATAGTTGACTGGTGCGTGCAGAACGACCTGTCGATTGCCAACACCGGATCGGCCACCAGGCGACAGCCGGGCACGGCCGCACTGTCGTCACCGGACATCACGTTGTGCAGAGACTGCGAGGTCTCTAACTGGAAGTCCACACTGAGCCCGGACAGTGATCACCATTGGATCACGTTCGATGTGTTCGTGGGCACCAGCCTGGACGTGATTGCTCCCTCCAAACCCGCCCGTGCACTGTACGCGTGGAACAAGGCGAGGTGGAATGATTTTAGAAAACTGAGTGACGAGTTCATATTCCGAAGAATGAAGAGGTCGGCCAAGGGCGCGGATGCCATGAACGAGGCGGTGACGAGAGGCATCCGGATGGCCGCAAAGAGGACGATTCCCAAGGGCAAGGGAGTGGCGCCGCCGTTCTGGACGCCGGAGCTGACGAAGCTGGACAAGATGGTTCAGGGGTGCAAGAACGAGCGGAAGCGGGATGCGCTGATTCGCTGGCGGAGGAAGGTGCTTACTGACACGGCGCTAGGGCGGTGGAAGGAGAATGTAGCAAAGCTGTCGGTTACGGAGTCGGCGAGCTGGAACCTGGTGAAGTCGATATACGCGCCGCGGCCGCTGACGTCGCCAGTACTGGTGATGGATGGCCATCCGCTGACCAAGCGCCAGCAGGCGCAAGCATTGGCCCAAATGTACATGGCCAGGTCAACGAAGGCACCACATGCACCAGAAATGAAGATACCAAGCACCAGGCAATGCACATTCCAACACATCACCGAGGCGGAGCTGGATGTCGCATTGCGTGAGTTGTCTTCTGGCACGCTGCCGGGCGACGATGAGATCCACTGTGAGGAGTTGAAGCAGCTAGGCAGGGTATCAAGAAGGTGCATCTTGCGTCTGTTCAACTACAGCTTGCGTACAGGACAGGTGCCAGCCAAGTGGAGGCAAGGGATCATAGTCCCGCTGCTGAAGCCGAACAAGCCAGCGAGCAGCATGGTGTCTTTTCGGCCGGTGACGCTTACGAGCACGCTGTGCAAGCTAATGGAACGCATCGTGGCACGCCGCGTGAGGGACTGCATTGATGACAAACTGCAGCCACAGCAGGCAGGATTCAGGCCGGCGCGTTCGACGCTAGATACGCTCATGCAGGTGACAAGTGCTGTGCGGCGAAGGAAGGATGGCGAGAAGACGGCGGCGGTGTTCATTGACTATGCGCGTACCTTTGACTCCGTCGATCACGGCTGCATTGTCAAGGAGCTACTGTCCTTTGGCGTAGAAAAGCATCTGGTGGCGTGGATCGCTGGCTTCCTGAAGGGGCGCACGGCGAAGGTGAGGGTGAACAACGTGTTGTCGGAGGATATCAGCCTCACCTGTGGTGTCCCTCAAGGGTCGGTGCTGGGACCGCTGCTGTTCATTGTCACGGTAGATTCGCTGAGCAAGAAGCCCAACTGCATCCCTGGGCTGCAGCATGGTTTCTTTGCGTACGACCTTACAATTGTGTGTACAAGCGCCGATCTGGGTGAAATCCAGCAGACCATCCAGCAGGGATTGGACTGCATCACGAACTGGTCGGCGGAGTACTACATGGAGGTGTCGGCGGAGAAGACTGAGTACACGCTATTCGGTGCGCGGGAAACGAACCTTTTGAGCCTGAAAGTAGGAGAGACTGCACTAAAGGAGGAGCGCACGCCGAAGTTGCTTGGTCTTACCATGCAGCCGCACAAGGGGCTGAGCAAGCATGTGATGGGCATGAAGGCGGCGGCCAACACACGTCTCTTGCAGCTCAGAGCGGTGGCGTCGCCTGAGTGGGGTCCGGATAGGGAGAAGTTGCGCGCATTTTACCTTGCACTGGTACAGGCCAAGATGTGCTACGGAGTTGCGTCGTGGTGGTTCGATACTTCGCTGTCAGATCGCGAGCGGCTGGAGAGGGTTCAGACTCAGGCGGCGCACATAGTGGCGGGTATTCCAAAAGCTGCCAGCCGGGAGGATGCCCTGCGCGAGGCGCGGCTGAAGCCGATCAACGAGGTGGCACATCGGAGAGCGTTGGAATATTACCTGCGATTGAGGGCCAAAGGTCCAGTGCATGCGAAAGTGGCGGACAGCATCTTCCCGCCCGAACACCCGATCCACGTCAGGCTTGCGAAGGTACAGCACTTGTACAGCATCATTGATAGCCCCGAAAAACCACACGACGCGACGGTGTTGCAGTGGGCCAGGCGGGTTCATTTCAACATCACCACGCCAGGCGGCCTCAACGCGGACGCACCAGAGAAGGACAAGAAGGTGCACACTATGCGGCGTGTGCAGCGGTTCAGTGACTTTGACTATCAGGTGTGGACGGACGGATCGGTGATGCTGGATGTCTCGTCAGGAGCCGGAGCGCTGGTATACCCGAAGGAAGGTCGGCGTGAGAAGGTGGTACTGGGAGCTGGGTCGCTTGCCTGCAGCTACCGTGCTGAATGTGTGGCGATGGAAGCAGGATTGAAGAGGCTCGTGGAAGTCATTGAGCTGAGTAAGACACACAGGACGCGGGTGGTGGCATTCACAGACTCGCTGTCGCTGCTGATGGCGTTGAACACTGGTCCTGCAGCGGTGGAGGACGCGATACTGAGGCGCATCTGGGACCTCATACTACACATTGTGCGGCTCCGCGTGTCCGTCAACTTCCAGTTCGTGTTCTCGCATTGCGGTGTGCCACGAAACGAGGCGGCAGACAAGGCAGCTGAGCAGGGAAACGCGAAGCCGCAGTCCTATCCGGCGTGGATCACTGACATCGTCACTGGGGTGGAGAGGCAGGTGCGGAACGAGATGTACAGGGCCTTTGAGGAGGGTCGGATGACACGCACGCATCGCAGTGCACTGCTCGATCACGTTCGGCCAGCACCAAAGCACACCAAGGTAGACCGTCTGGGTGAGTCGTTGTTGGCGCAGTTCAGAACGGGCACCTCGAAGCATTTCGGGTGGCTACATAGGGTGCTCACACGCAAGATGGACCAGCTGGAGTGCAGATGGTGCAGCGCCCAGGACGCAACGAGGGACGCAGCAGAGGAACACCCTTCGCCAGAGACAGTGGCAGACAGTGAGGCGGCACCCAACCTTGGGATAGCGACCAGGCAGAGCGACCCAATAATCTGCCCGTTATGCAACATGGTCTGTGCGCGTCGGCAGGCAGGTGTAGTGCACCTAGTAAAGATTCATGGTCTGGAGAGGGATTGTGCATTGGCACTGACCAAGAAAGCTAGGCGCGCAGCACTGACATACAAGAAAGGATACACCTGCCATGTGTGCGGCGATGACTTTGAGAGGCGGGGGTTACTTGTGGAGCACATGGCAACGCACCCACCGGATGTGGTGCCAACTGTCGAGGAACGCCCAAAAAGACCCAGGGAAGACGACACGGCCGACGATGGCAACGCGCTCAAGTGCCCCTGGTGCGCGAAGAAGTATACAGCGCACGCGTGGCTTCGGAAGCACATGTTACAGAAGCACCCGGAGAAGCAGTTATCGAGAGGAGGCGAATAGGCTCAAGATGGTCTCGTGAGTGATGGTGAGGCAGAGCAGGAGGAGCAGCAGCAAACGGAATTTGTATGCCAGCAGTGCCATCGCGTCCTCAAGAGCAAGACGTGGCTCACCAGGCACAAGTGCGAACCCACCTCTATCATAAACTCGGAAGACTCGAACGTGGAGGAGCAGTCAGTCACAGCAGCGCGTCCCATTTGTAGCAAGGAATACCACTATAGGTGGCTGCTGCGGCATATGCTGACGAAGCATCCGGGCCACGACGAGTCATTACGTCCTCAGCCACGCGCGAAACCCAAGCGAAAGGAGATGAGATCAGAGGCTCACTCACAGGGTGAAGGGAGCGGGCCATTGTGGTCGGCAGGGGATGGGGACGGGGATGCGGAGAGACCGCGGAAACGTCCCCGAGTGGGTCGCCACACTGAAGAGGAAGAAGGGAGAGATTATGTGTGTGGTAGGTGCGGCAGCGCGTACAAACAGTGGTATTCGCTGGTTTGGCACACGCGCACGCATCATAAAAACGCTACGACAGTGAAGCGGAAGATGAAGAACGGTACGGTAGCGGTGTCACCCCTCCTGCAACGATCACTCCAATGCCCATACTGCCCAATGAAGTGTGCGCTAAAACAGTACCTCACAATGCACCTGCAGGCGAAGCATGGCCAACCGAGACGGGAGGCCAGGCACAACTCGCTGAAGGTGGAGTGCAGGGAGTCTGCGGCGCACCTCCTGGAGTGCCCAAGCTTGCGAGAACTAAGGAAGAAGCACGGTCTGGAAACCCTGAAGGACGGGGAGTTGTTCTTCAGTGCTCAACTGGCCAGCTTCCTGAAGGAACTCTTCAAACTGGAGAGCCCATCCGCCCCCACACCTGACGAATCAGAATTGAGACCTGCTCGAGCCGTAAAAAGGCATCGCTCGCCCACGGAGCTGGATACCACCTACCCCCCCTCTGCGGTAGCGAAGCGGATTGGGGTGTGCACTGCAAGAGGCATGCGGAAGCGTGTCCGGGAAGCCGACTCGCCATCCAAGGCAATCTGCTTCAAAGTTCCGCTGGATGAAGCGAGGATGGGATCGGGGTTGCGCTCAACGTCCCCTGCTGGTCTGCAGAGTCGGGGGAGCAGCCGTGAGTCTAGCGCAGCACGAGCAGATTAAAAGGACAATGAAAACAAAACAGTGAGATAAAAAATAGTAATAAAAAAATTCTACATTATATTCATAAAACCACACACCTTCTGCACTGCATTTTTTTTGCATCGCTCTTTCGTGAATTTAATTTTTCTCGTGTTTTTTGCTCTTCTTTACTTTTTCCTTTTTTCTCTAATGTTGCTTTTTTTTCGTTCGCCTATCGAAGCAAAAAAATCAAGAATAGGAACTGCAGTTCAATTTTTTAAAAAATCTTTGAAAAAGTGAACGAAAAATGGAAACAGTCTCATAATAAAAAATAAAAAATAAAATAAATAAAAGAATAAATAAAATATAAATAAATGTAATTTCACAAAAGCTTTTTAGCAAAAATTGTTAAAATGACTTTTTCGTGTCTCGCTTAGTATTTTTAATTTTAAAATTTATGTTTTTTCTTTTGATTAAAGGAAATTAAAAAAGAAAAAAGATAACATCATAGGTCATTAAAAAAAACTAAAAACTAATTTGGCAGAGATCATATTAAAATAAAGGGAAAAAAGAACAAATGCTTTAAAAAAAATTTAAAAAAATGAATGAACTTTTTTCTGTCTTCACAAAAAAAAGAGAAAAGACGGATGAAAGAAAACTAAAAAAAAGGAATTCAAATTTCTACAACAACACAAATTTTCTCTCGACTTTGTACTCGCAATGAAAAATGAATACATCATATTCCCCTTTTGTTCTATATTTTTTTGTCGCTAATTTGTTAATTTACGCTACTTTATTTTGACCACAAGTTCACTGAATCTTTCTTTTTCCGCAGGCAACAAACCTTCCCTCGTTCGTTCCGAGATGCTTTCCTGAAAATGCACGAAATTATTGTCCCAAAGCTGTGACCCCTGCGAAACTTCGCAAACAAATGCCCTCATACAGCCTTCCGAAAATACCATTGTTATCGTGGATAACGTTCCAAGCTGCCGAATCAAATGTGTTTTTTCGCCCTTTCCTCGTCTTTCGCTCAACTTCCTCGTCAGGCTTCAGAGTCGAGTTGGTTTCTTTCTCGCCCTAGCACCTCGTCTCTCAAGTTTAAATTTATTAAATTGCTTTCTTGATTTTTTTCCTCTTTCTCCTTGCTGTGCGTTCCGTGATCTGACCTGCTTCGCCTTCACCGCCAAAGCCTTGCCTTCCCGTGCGTGCTTCCTTAAAGATTCAAAACAAAAAAATCTCGCTCTCTCTTTAAAATTTTTGCTGAAAGCTTTTCTCTTGTTTCCACGCATTAAAACTGATCTCGTCTTCTGCATCTCCGTCTGACTGAGCTGTTCCATGGCCGAGACTGCGGTGTCGTTTGCGTATTCTCAGCTTGCGAAATAAGCGTGTTCGACTAAAAACTTCGCTGAGCTCACAACTCTCAAATTTCTTTTCCCCCACGTACATGCCTTCGCGTCTGAGCCCACGGTCTTGCTCGGTCCCGTGCCTTCGGTCTTCTCTTTGTCGTTTGCGGGTCCTTTGCAAATTTCCCCTTTCTCTAGCGTCTATTGCCATATTTCATGTTAAGCGTAGTCGTTCGCGGTGCGTGCTTGCACCCTTCCCCCTTGCGTGTCGCGCAGAGGCGCCTCAAGACTCTGCTGCCGCACTTAACCCGCAATAAGGAAAGTCTCGACCAAGAACACTCAGACGGTCTCCTTGTAATTGACGGGTTGTGGCGGTCCTTCCAACGTCGCTTTCAATTCCTGCGCCTCTGCGCTGCTTCCACTCGTTTGCACCTTGCGCTGGGCCATCCTCCACAACTCCTTTTGTTCTTTGCCCTGTTTTAGGGTGTCCTCCGGATTTTGTCCAGTTTTTCTGTTCGCATTCGCATTGCTTTCTAGCTTCTGCACCTCTGCGCCTCCTCTTTCCCCTCTTTTATCGACCTCCAAAAAGTGCGTCATGCCCTTCTTCTGCTAGTCCCTGTCCGGGCGGGCGTTCTTCTCATTCGCACGTCTCTCCCCGTCAGGCGTTTGACTGCACCTCTTTGTCCTTCTCCATGTCCGTGTTCCTGTCCGTGTCGCTTTCTTCATTCTTTTTTGCGCTTCTTTGGCGTAGCCACGTTTTCGCTCTTTTCTTCATACTCTTTTCTTTCTCTTCAGGTTCCTCCGTGGACAGATTTTCTCTCCGTTGCCCTTGTGTGCCCGTTTCCCTTCCGCTGCGCTTCGGGCTCGAAATTACACCTTGCTGTCGCCGGTGCAAAGTTCTGCTCTAGCGCGTTCGGTTCACTCGGTCAATTGTGAAAAGTGCCCTTCACCAAAAGTCTTCTCTCCCCACCGCTACACAGCTGTCTTTCACCCTGTCTATGCTTTCTTCCCTTATCTTTTCAACGCCTAAAACGCAGCTCTCGCTTCTCACCCCGTCAATGTCGTATTCGTCGCCGGCGGCACTGCAGAACAAGCGTCAAAGCGCGCTACGCTTTCCGTAGTCCCAAACGCCATGCCTGTTCCACGTTCCTGACTCACACCCCCGTGCCGGTGCTGCGCTGACAAAGTGGCACTTACACCGCCACAGCCGCATGTCTTTCTTCTCAGCTCGTTGGCCCGCAGCGTCAGTGCGTTAAAGCCACAAGGCATCTCTGTGTCTCTCTCCTTTCGCACCGTGTGCCTCCGCAACCGCTATGTTCCCTTTCTTCAGTTGTCAGTCACCTTGCGGTGTCGCCTCCTCGCTCCCACATTATTCCGGGTGACGTTTCGCGTGCCGGTTTTCTCATTTCTGTTCGCTCTCCTCTCAGCCATGTTCTCGGTGTTGCTTCCCTCGTTGGCTCCCCTCCGCAGACCTGACTATGCGCGGAAACCACTTCCTTCGTCCCGTCCACAGTGACGCGTGTCCGTAAAAAGCTTGCAACAGCCGGCACTCGGCACAGCACCCTGTCCGATCGCAATCCAGCCTTTTACCGCGCTGCGACAGACTCAGCACTCGGCCGATTATGCGTCCGTCCGTCTTCCCCGAAAAGCAATGACCGTTGTTCGTCCCTCCGCAATCGAGCGAAAAAAGCTCTTCCTTTTCACGAAAACGCTCTGCCCTTTTTTCTGTCCGGTCTGTCGACCGCAATGTCCGCCGCTGCTCTCGGCTCTGCAAAGCAGGCGTTCTGCCACCACCTCACGCTCGTCGAGCAAACTGCGTTTCAACCTGCTGTCTCGTCTCCATCCCACGAATACGCGCGGCCTAGAACTTGTACCGTCCGTGCGTCCATCGCATTTCCACCGCGGCGGCCACACAGTTTGTTTTTGGTGGCCTCACGCGCGCGCTCCGCCCGCTTTTCTCTGCACTCCCCCCTTGGCTCCTACTGTCGCTTTGGAGCCGGCCCGTTGAGTACAGTCCAAGCTAAGCATCGCGATTAGCCCTCTCCTCTTTCAGAATCGCTGACTCGTCTCCGTGTCCCATTGCGTCGGGCCTTTTTTCTACCAGTTCAAGTGTTAACGATTCCCCGGTGCCATCGCTACCCATATGCGCACTGTTGCATGCGCCCACGCTTCACCGCAGGTGCGTCTCCACATGCTTGCAAGTGTCCTCCACCTTCCGCACTAAAATCGCACACTTCGCGCGACGTCGCCGTGAGCAGTCGGTTGCTCCGGTGGCAACCCCTCGCGGTTGCTTTCTACAACGAGAAGTCTCTTCAAAGCCTTCTACGCTGCGCTTCTGTTCCCGTTCGCAGACCATGTTGAGCCCTTTGGCGCCCCATTCCACCTTCATACCACCTTTCCCTTCTGCGCGCGCCACCCTCCGGCAAATCCATTCCGCGTTACTTGCTCTTTGTGTGTCTCTTTCTCGCCACACAAACCCCCTTCCGCCCGGCGCACCGACTCTCCTTCTCCACGGTTTGACCGCCTTCCCAGCCGACCGTCTGTCCACGCGCTCTCCACGTTCGTTGCCTTCATTGCCCTTACGCACGCTGCTTTTTGCACCCGCATCCACGCCATGCATACGTTTTGCGCAGTCCAGTTCTGCTAAACCACGTCTCCATTATTCTTATTTTTCCTCCGCGCGTCGCAGTCTTCGCAGGCCATCACGAACTCGGCTCACTCCCACACCCCGCGTTGTTATCCAACCTGGCACGCTTCCGCGTTGCTGTAGACGAATGTCAGGCAGCAACCCCCACCTATCCACTTCCGTGTGCGCGGTGATGCCCTGACCGACGGTTCCGCGCGTCCCATTCTGGTCTGCACCGCCAGCGCTTTATCTGCTTATCACTCCGTCCTTCGCGCTTCGAGACAGTGTTCACAAGTTGCGCGGCACGAACAAACGTTTGTGCTTCAACGCTCCCTTTTCTTGCTCAGCATCCCTGTTTCAGCTTCCCCCCTCCATTCTGTCTTGTTGACGTCAAGCGACGGAATTTCCACGTACCGCTCATTGACTCGTCCTTTGGTCCTCTTGCTTGCATGAAGCCTGCGGTTTGTCGCCGGTTCCATGCACCGGCACCAGCGGCACGCCTTGTTGCTGTAGTCACTTCGATACCCCGCGCGCCGCGCGGTGCCGCTTCTCTGTTGCAGTCACAACTAACCCTCCCGTTCCTTCCTCACCTGCGACCGCGCCACGCCCCTTCCGCTTCTCGGCCCCGCGCTCATCTGAAAGACAGCGTCCTGCTTTCGCCTGCGCTTCTCGCGCGCGTGCTCTTCTTGGCCGCGCCCATATTCCTTCTTCCTCACTAGCTCGACGGTGTAACTCGAGACGGCCCTTTGTTGCTTCCCGTGTTTAGCTATTGCCCTTGCTTGTTGCCTCCTCCCCGGCTTTCCGGCAAGGGCGTCGCCGCCTCTCTTTATTGGACACCCGTCTTGCCGCTGAGTGCTTCTGTTCCGACTGCTTTCTGCTGCTTTTTCACATTTCCTTTGCCTCGCGCTTCCTGCCGAATGCTGCTTCGCTGCCGAGATTTTCGTGGCGCAGCGACAGCGAAACGTCCGCGCGCGGTCGTCACATTGCGCAGCCTCGCCTGCGGCGTTGCACACCGCAAGCAACTAGCGCCTAGGACTGTCAGTGCGAACTCTGCGCGATCCTCCGTCGCCTTGGCACCTCGTTCCAAGCGACAGGCTTCCTCTCCCGTCCCATGGCGCGAGTCGTGGCCACGGCAGAAAATGCTCCAGGAGGCAGATGGTCTTTGTTCGTGACACCTGTCCTGCCCACTGCGCGGCGCGTCGCGGGCACCCCGCGTGGCCTTGGCGGCTGTCGTGTGTCGGGCATCTCCAGACGCGCAGTCAGGAACGGAATGACGTTTGTGCGTTACGCGCGTTCTTACCGCACGAATCCGCGCGGCACGGAAAGCCACACGTGTGGTTGGTGCGTCTATCCGCTCGGAGTCGTCCGGTGGCGAGTGCTGTCCGAAGAAGGAGCGCGGGGTAAACTCCACAGCGGACAGCGTGCGTGTCGCGCACGGCAAGTCTGCCGAGACAGCACGCGGCTGAGCGCCACCAGGTCGGGGGTCGCTTCAGGCTGTACGGCTCAGTGGGGATAAGCGTTTGGGCACGGGAATGGGCACAAGCAGCGGTGGCACAAAGTGCGTTGACTTAGCCTTACGACCAGCGGTACAGGTTGCGAGAAGCAACACGACAGAAGACGGCCAAGGGGCAAGGAATGGCGTTTTTGGCGGTTGCCGTCTGCGCGTTGCTCGCAGGGTCTGGAACGATGCACGCGGACGGAGCGGCGAAAGACGCGATGACGATTGCGACGGCCAAGAAGATGTGCGATTTGTCCGCGGTTTTGAAGGCCGTGGCACAAGAGCGCACGGCACACGCGAAATGAGATGAGACCACGCAGGTAAACTCGACGCTCCTCGCGGAGGGAAAAGCAGACGTCGTCAGCGCCGCCGGGGAGGCGTTTGGCGACAAAAGCTTGGATGCGGCGCTGCGAAGCGACGCGCAGGTGCTTTGGCGCGAGGCGCTAGGCCTGGCAGCACTGACAGGCAAACTCGCAACGGTGACAGAGGTTCGGCAGCGCATCGCGCTGCTCAGCAAGGCGCACGCCGCAGCGGTGAACCACATCGTTATTTTGTTCGCCGCGCACAGTGGAGGCGCGGACTCGACCGGAAGCGGAAGCAACAAGGTCGCGTGCCTGCTGGCAACAAGCGTCGACGCCAACGTGTACCTGGTCACTGGCATACTTAAAACGGGCTCAGGGGAAGCGAATGACTTGAAAGAATGCCAACAGGAACCAGACAACCAGCGGACACGATGGGACGCAGCCGTAGCACACGCAAAGCAGGAGGCCACCTCGGGATCTGGGACCTCGGCGAACCTGACGCAACGACTTGAGAAAATGCTCGAAGTGCTATCAAACCCCACAGAGTGGACGAGTGCATTTGCCGCAAGAGGTGAGTCAGCGACGCACCTCCTCGCAGCACCGTACCCCACGCTCACATACTTCGGGACAGCCGACGGGGCGAACGTGCCACTCGCAACTGGCAACAAGGTGCCCCTCAGCGAGTTCTGGCAACTAGGCGACAGTAGTAACACGCCACCATGAACGTGGACAAAGAAGGAAACAGAGCTCGTCACGCAACTTGCAGCGGACATGAAGCGGGTAGAGCTACTGCATGAAGAGGTGCCGGCGCAGTGCACAACAAGAAGGCTTCCAACACAGAGATGGGACGTGGACTGGTGAAAAGACCTCTGCAACAAGGAAGGAATAAGCCAAACCGCAAACAAGCTAAGCCAACTCGCACGCAAGATGCGGCGAAAGCCTGCAGCAGCACGCAGCCGACCACAACCTACGAGCCAAGAAGACGGCACGAGCAGCGGACAAGAACGGACGGAAACGGCACAAGAAGACGCTAGCATGTCAGTGCACAAATGCGACATGACAAACGGGAGGTGGAACGAAAACGCGCAGTCATGCGAGGGCGCACAGTCGGACACAAAGAAGAAGGCAGCAAGCTTGCCGCGCGGCAAAAACGCCGCACATGGCCACGCGCGCATTGGTCCACACACAGCTTTTGGGCTTTTGGCAGCGACGAGGGCAGCGGCGCTACAAGCGCACAGACGGACAAACTAGCAGTGGCACAGGAAACAGCACGCGCACGCAACGCCCGACATGAGGGGCGCGAGACTGAGACGAAACATAGTCCAGGAGAGGTACAGAGAGTGGACACCAGACGAGAGGAGGCAGCTTGCTTGGCGTTTCTTGCCGCACAAAGACGCGCAAAAAGCACCCAGCACGGTGACACTTGCGGGAGCACACAGACGGACACACACCGAAGAACACAACGAAACACACATCGGACACACAAGGAGCACAGGCAAGGAAGAAATGTGAGGCACATAGGCAGAGGACGTTGGCGGCAGCTCGCAGACACAGCGAGCAACCAAGATGGCTCGAAAACACACAGGACCCAATGAGACGAATAAAACGAGGGAAAAGGAACGCCGACGCGGCCAGGGCCAGCACCAAGCCGAGAACACGCGCAAGGCGTCCGGGCAGGGAAAGCACGCAACAGGGTGGGTGCGGATAAGGACAACAGGAAAACGGAAGAAGTGAGCGCCCAAACCACACTGAGGCAGCCACGCAGCGAGGAGGCACAGTCGACGAAAGGAGGAAGGAAGGACAAAGGCCCCACCGACAGAGGGAATGGACGATATACAAGGACCGGTGGAAGGCACAGACAGAGGAACGAGAAGAAAAAACAATTGCGCAACAGGCTGCACGGCCTTGGCAAGGGAGTCACAGAGAAACACAACACGAGCAGAAAGGTAAACAGGATTGAAAAAATGCGGCCGTGCATTGGGGACGGTGCGACCGAAGAGGAAGAACAAAAACGCAGAAGACACAGGAAGAAGAAAGGGGGAAAAGGACACACAAAGCAAACGAAGCAAGAGACGCCGCAAGAAGAAACGGCCAGAAGGAAGCAAAAGACCGGAAAAAGAAGGGACGGACAATAAAAGAGGACAAGAGAGAGCAAAGGGTCAAACAGCAACAAAGGCCCAAAGGAAGGATGATGACTTGCGACAAGGAAAGCGGAGCGCGCATAATGGAGCAGGAAAAAACAATGAAAGAAACGACAAAAGAAATGGAACAAAGCAGCTCGAGAAGAACACGAGACGAAAAGAGTCAAAGAAAAACACAGAAAGAAGAGCAAGCGAAGCACAGGTGAGCACACAACAGCATGCAAGAAAAAACAGGGAAAGAAAGAAAAAATAGAAAAAACAGTGGAAACATAGGATGAAGTAGTACAGAAAAAGAAGAAGACAAACAAAACGGGACCCAGCACAGGAACAAGAAAAACACATAAATTAGACAACACATTCGACAGTTCAAAAACGACGCGGAACGATAAAAAAGATTCAAAGCAATGCAATGCGCAAAACGGAAAAAGGGTGCAAAAGGGAAAAGGAACAGCAGCATAATGAAAAACAGGCGAAAAATCAAAAAACAGAATTGACACAAGAAAGCACAAAGAAGAGCTTTGACAGAAGAACAGCACAGTCAAAAAACCGCGAAATCAAAAAACACCGCCAACAAGGGAAGAAAAAGCAGTCCAAAAATTATACTCTACAAAATAAAAAAACACGGTTATTGCCCTTCTTCATTTAAAAACTGAAGAGGATATCAAAAATTGATTGAGAACTTCAATAAAGAAAATAAACTTCTCTAAACAACTTTCGGCAGTATTTTGTAAACAACTTTATTCGATCTTTAAAATAAAGCAGGTTAAGCAAAAATTAAAAAAAATTAAAACACTCGCTTCCTCGTCCCTTCGTGCCCGTGGATTGGAAATATTTGCTTTTTTCTTCTTTCAAGGACCGCAAACGAAATTGCTAATACGCCTTCGCCGTTTTTTAAGCTTTTTGTGCTGTTGAGTTTAGCTCCTTTTTCTTTACACACGAACAACTGGGTTCAAAGACAGAATTTCGCATGTGAGGCCTCAGCGGGGAGCGTTCACCGACACCACATTCGCATCTCCACTCGTACGCCTTTGTCGAAAACGCACCTTTCTCGAAGCACTGCTCACGAAAAACAAAAATAACACACTGGAAAGTGGAAGCACACATCTCGTCCTCGTCCCAATTTTTCTTTCGTGCCACTATTCTCTGCTTCCCTGCACTGCGCTCGTTTAGTCACAAATAACCTGACCGAGCATCAAACCACAAAAGAGAAAACAAGCTATTTTGTTTCGTGCACGTCCAGTTGCACATTTTTCTTCCTCCTTTCTCTGCCGTGCAAACCCAATTGCTCGTTTCCGCTTGTTGCGCTCTTGTACGTGTCTATTCCAATAATGGCAAAAGCCGCTTTACTCCCCAACATGCCGCTAGGTCCAAAGACTAGCCTTTCTCAACTGCTGCCTCTTTCCCTTCCACGTGTGTTGACCTACCGTTCGCTTCCTGCACTTCTCTCGTCTCGTTCAAGATGTTTCCTCAAGTCCTCCCGCAAGTCTCCCAACATTTCCTCCTTCTGCCCTCACGCGCTTCCGATGGAAAAAGCTCCATTAACTTCCGCCTCGCTTGCAAATGTGTTCTACCTCGCGGCTTTTCTGTTTGTACGTTTGCTCTCCTCACCGTCTGCGGCCCGAGCTCGCGTGGCACAAAGCTTTCCACCAGTTCCCTTTTCTGTGTCAAGGTCCCACTTGCTTCCCAATCTTCCTGCAGCGCCTCCGGTTGTCCATCGTTTCACTTCCTTTGCTCTTTCTTTCGTCTCAGTGGGTTGCTCGCTGCGTCCGTGCCACCTCCCTCGTTCGTGTCTTCTCTTTGCCTTGTGTTCCTTTCAGCTAACCAAATTTCATCTATTGCCGCTGTGCCACGCACGCAATTCAACTCTTACCTGTCCGTGCTTGTCTTTCCCCTTCTGAGCGCGCCTTTGCCCTCTCCTCTGCCTCTTCTCTCACAGCTCAATATGCCGTGTCTGCCCGTCCGTCCTTCTGCCTTGCATCGTTGTGTTTTCTGTACCTTTTTCCTTCCCGCTTGCAAGTGCCCACCCACGCGCCCCCGCACCACACCAGCCACGCACGTCTTAACACCCCGTGGCTCAGGGTCCTTGGTCCTCGCACCCCCCCTCTCTCCCCCTTCTTCTTCTTTTGCGTGCCCCAGTTTCTTTTCTCGCTCAGAAAATGCGAGAGCCATTCCTGCCTCTTCGTTCAGACCGCGTTTGGCTGTCGCCAATATGGTGGCAAAGCGGCTCAGCACGGTGTTGCTGTAAAGCGTGCGTTTGTTTTGCGCCTTCCGTGTGTGGAACAAACCGCCACTCAACCCAGCGCAAAAAATACACCGCGCGGGCGTTGTCCATCTTCCTCGCCCAACAGTGTCCAAGCCAAATTCGCGTTGTCTTCCTTTTCGTCCTGTCATGTCACGCACGCACGCACGTCAGCCTGTCAACCAGTCGGCCAAGCTCGCCCTTCCCCCAGTTCGCTGCGTGCTCCCTATCCGATGCCTCTCCGCCCTGCCGGTGTTCTTCCCGGTCTTCGTGTGCCGTGCATCTCCTCTATCTCCCGCTTGGCGTTCCTTCTCCAATGCTCGTCCTTCCGAAGCAAAAAAAGGCAGTAAGGTCCGTCACGCGTGCTCCGCTGCCTCTCCGGCCATCCCACCTTTGAGTTCGCGCACTTTTTTCTCCGAAAGATGCGGCGCCCTGTTTTTCCGCTGCTGTTACTGTGTTCTGGTGTTCCTCAGCCTGCTTAGCGCGACAAAATCCGCCCTCCTCTAACGGACTGCGTCCCGCGATCTGTGCTCATCCTCTCTTGGTTTGTCTCCCTTTCTTTCCCTTCGTGCCGCGTCTTGCCATCCTCCTTTGTGGCCAGTGTTATCTGTGTTCCTCTTCCTTGTTCCCCCGCACCAAGCTTGCATGACTGGGTCACTGTGCCACGTGTTACCCTTTCCTCCCCTCGCACCCCTCCCTTCATAAAACGCCAATCGCGTTTCTTCTGTTGCTATCCGTCTCTTCTTTGACCACGTCCCCTCTCCTACACAGAGCCCAACTTTCTTCCGGTCAGCAGCCGCTCGACAGTTCTCCATGCTGCACCTCCGACGCACGCCTTCCACGCTTCCACGATAGGCGTGCGCCGCGTCCAGGCGCTTCCCTTGCGCGAAAAACACTTCCACGTGCTTTGTCTCCGTCTCCGCCACCACCAAGCGCCTTGTTCTCTATTCCGCGCGCACAAATGCCCTGTCCTCTACCTGGTAAGTCCTCTGTTGTGTCCCACGGCGCAACCTTATAACCCCTTTCCTCTCTCGCTGCACCATTTTGCCTCAGGCCGCACTCCTCCTTGCGTCCCTCCCATCTATTCTTCGCTCTCCTTCGAGTGCGTCGTCGCCAAGCCCACACACCGCCGTCTCCCCTTGCGTCCTTCCGTCCTGTCCCCCCTGAACATGCTGCGTCGTATCCAGTGAGTGTTCGAATGCGGTCACTGCTGTCCTTCTGTGCCTCTATCTGCCTTCTCTCTGTTGTCCGCTACCTTCTCCCAGTCCTACCACCCCGCTCTCAACGCGTCCATCTTGCCGGGTCGCCTGTCGTTCGCACCTCCACGGTCAAGCCGTGTTTCTTGCCCCTCCATGTGTCCGTCGCGTGTCAGTGCTCTGTTCCATGTGACGCTAGTCGCACAAATTCCAGCGTTCCAATCTCATGCTGTGTCCCTGCTGTTTCCCCTGCGCGTCCACGCCCAGCCTGCGGTCCTCGTCTCTCTCCGTCGTCTCCCCCTCGTTCCAGCGCCTCTTTTTTCCACGTCCGGCATTTTCGTGCAGACACTCCCTGTGCTACCGCCCCAATTCTTAGCGTCCGCGGCAACCTCTTCGTTTCGACAACAAGCCACAGGCGGTTCCATCCCTCGCGCAGCCGCTTAATCCGCTTCCCTCCCGCGTGCGCGTTTTCCTGCGCGTGTTTAACCCTGTGGCCTCCAAGGCTTCCGTTCGCTTTCTTCCTTTTACGCCCTCTCCTCCTGCTTCCCTCCCGCTCTCCGGGTTGATCAAAAAAGATGCCCGCGCTTTTGAACACAAGAGCATACAGGCGCGCTCCGTGAGTTCCCTCGCTAGACAAGCACAAAAACAAAACAGAGCATCTGCTCTCCCGCCTTTGCCCCCAAAGTCCTGTGATACAGCGCTCTCGTCTCCCTCGGTGCCCAGGCGACCACTCACCTTGCACACTTCTGCTTGCTTATGTTGCCCTCTTCTCTTCTTTCGAGCGCCGATGACCACCACTTCTCCTTTGGTCGTCTTCTCGAGTCACCGCATGCTTTTTTCTTCCTTCTTGTCTTCACTCGCCCCATCAAGCTGCTTTGTGTGTCTATTGTGGTCCGTGTCCAAAGGACCGCCCGTGCGCCAAATGCCTCGCTCTTCCTCCTCCAGGTCGCTCGGCGCGTTCCCGTTGTACCCGTCGTCACAGCTGTCTCTTCCCACACGCGCTCGCGGCTTCCTACGTTGTTCTGTCTTCCGTTGCGGCTGCGCATTCAGTTTCACTGGCCACACGACGTCATCCTCTGTCCTTCTTATCAACGACCTCGACATATACTGCAAGCGGCCGCACCGCGTCGCAGTGCCCCTGCGATCCCGTTTCCCTGCCGTTTAGGTGTGCACAGCTGCTTCCTCCAGGTTTCGGGCCATGATGTGTTTTCGTTCGCGCCTCTCAGCTATGTCCTCTTCATCGCGCCATCCGCCACAGTGTCATTTTGGTGCCAATGGCTGGTGCCTCCCAAGACACTCCTTCCCGTGTTGGCACCGCGCTCCGAGCTAGTAGTTTCCTCTTCATCCCGAAGCCAGCTTCGTTCGGCGGTCTATTGCTGCTTGTGGCGCTGACCTACACGCGCTCCCAGGCCGTCTGCCCAGCAATCTCCTCTTCTTCCTCCGCACCGCAAAAGCGCATGCGCCAACAGCTGCGTTGCGTGGCCCACATCCACCCAGGTGAAACGTCCACCCTGTGCCGAAGCCGCAGTGCTGCCGCAGTCCGTGTCGGCAAAAGTCGTTCCCGCAGTCTTCCATGCGCTTCCGTGGTCTCTCCGCTCGGCTCCTGATTCCGTGGCCTCACCGTTCGCCTGGTTCCTCTTCGGTGGCCAGAAATCTCCCTGCCCTCTCGCGGCCAACGGGGCTAAGAGCCTTGCGAACGTCCGTGTCGCCTGCGCTTCGTCTTCCTCTGCTCTGCCCTCGCACTGTGTCCGATCAGGTTTGCCACGCCTTTCTGCCGCTGGCGTTCTGCTTGTCCCATTGTCTGCCTCCGCTTCATCTTTTGCCGCGCTGCTCTAAGCACGGCAAATTCGCGCTCGGCGTCGCCGCTGTGCGTTCCCGTGCTTCGTGCTGCGCGAAAGCACCAAGGCAGATGCGCTGCTGTTTCATGCCTCGCGAACTGACAAGACGGCACGTGCGCTTCCTGGCTCGCCCCGCCCAATGCTCAAGGATAGGCGTCGACCGTGCCGCACCGTTGGTCCCAACGACGAGACCGTCAACCCTTTGCGCCTGTCCAGGACAACCACAGAGACAGTCAAGCGCTTGCGCGCCTCTGGCAGTGCGCCATGCACTGGACAACTAGGCGCAAACGGGAATGGCCAGGGCAGCAGCGTGACCGCAGCTGCTCGACGCCAGGCAGCGGGGCCGACGTGCGACCGCGACCGGCGGCGCAACGGTGTCGGCTTCGAGCACCCAATCGAGAGGCGCACGGCTACGCACACGGCGCCGCAGTGTGTCATTGGCCTCAACGTCTCTCGGCGCCGCTCCGGCCAAGCGGGTTAGAGACAAAGAGACCTGCCCATGCATATAGCACGTCGGCGTCGCGGACCCTCGCACGCATCGTCGGCAAGGCAGCCCGATCGCTGTCGAGCACACGTTGCGCCGAGACCCGACGGGTCGTGCGCCAGGCGTGCGGAGTGCTCGCTCGCCCTCGAACCGACCCGCCACCGCATGTGGTCGCAGGTGAAAAGAGCGCGAACACCCGCGCGCTGCTCCCGCTGTCACCTTGTGCGCCGCGACGTTGCGACGCAGCCCGCCGCCACCGACCCGCGAACGGGAACTCTGCCGTCCTAGAACGACAGCGGATCGGCGCGACTGGCAGGGCAACGCGCAGCGCTGACGCATCTGCGGGTAGCCACGAGGGAGCCGAGCGGCAGTGCCTGGTGTCCTGACATGCACCGTCCGGCCACACGCGGAAAACAGAACCGTGTGAGTGCCGGCGAGGGAGCACGGTGAAACAGGCATCCGACAGCCCGAAGGCAAGCGCGGTCAGAGCGTCGCCTTCGGTGAGTGCTGACGGCAGCGGTGCGCAGGAAAGAAATGATGCGGGGCAAATGCAACAGGAATGAGACCGGTGCGCGCAACGAAGAGCAGGAAACGGGCCATGCGCCTGGCAAAGGTGCAGCAGGGGGAACGAAGCAGATTCGCGCGGGAGAGAAGACAGGTCACGGCGGCGAAAGAGGTGGCGGGCGATGAAGGCGAAGATGGCTGCGGCGCTGGGTTTGGAACAAGGGAATGCTCGGAGGCAAGGACACGTAAAAAGGGACAACAGAGGAGGTAGGGGGGACATGAGCGCTCTATGGTTTTTGGTTGCGACGCTGGTCGCAGCGACGGCAGCGCGCGACCGACGTTGTCGGTCTTAACGACGCCGATGGTGGGACTTTATGCGGATTCGCGGTGCTGCTTCGGAGCGCGTCGGAACATGCGCGGCAGCTTGGCGCCGAAGCGCTGGCGAGAAGCGAGGAAGAGGTGCGCGCGTCGGGCAAGCTCTCGGGGTACATCATGGGCATTGAAGCTTTATGGGAAGACATCGCACTGGACGCCAACGCATCGGCTGCACTCGCGGAGCTGAGGCGCGAGGCTGAGGAAAGCCAACACGCGGCCGGGAAAATGGCAAAGGCTGTGAAGGACGCCGCTGAGGCCGCCGACCTGGCAGCAGCCGCAGAGGGTTCAGTGATGGAACTCATCGGCACGTTGGCAAGCATCAGCACGAAAAACGGTGGCACGGGTCACTCGTGCCTCAAAGGCACGCAAGCAATGGCAAGCCAGCCAACGGGAGCAAACATAATCGCTGCCCTCGTCGCGAGCGCCTGCGCGGGGACAGAAGCAGCGGGGGGGACGATGACAGCTCAGGAGGTCATTGCTGGCCTTAAGAGCAACACAGGAGTCCCTGGAAAGTTGAACATAAAGAAAGGTGCGCTAGCAACAACAGGACAGGTGGGCACAGAAGGAGACAGTAGCGGCTACTGCCCGCTGCTTAACGCTCACCACTCAAACAAGGCGGGACTAAACATCCACGTCACTGCCGGCTCGACCAACGTCACCAAGGCAACGCTGGGCGCCTTCTTCGAAATTGACGGGAGCTCAGGCGGCGCCAAAAGCATCAAGTTCAAGTCGACGAACGCCGTACGCGGAAGGACGCAAACAAAGAACACACTGGCGCACCTCGAACAGCTGCTCACGCGCCTCGCCGAGGCAGGGGCAAGTCCGCGCGACCGCACAGAACAGTGCGCACAGAAACAGGACAACAACTGCACCGCCAACGCGCTGGCAGCGCGCCTCGCCGCAGTTACACGCCTCATGAGAGAACAAGAAAAGGGTTTCGAGGAGCAAAAGCAAGCCCAAGCGATCAAGCAACGAAACAAACGCGCCGCAGCAACAGCGCCAGGCGCAGCACGCACCACCGCGCAGCCGCAAACGGAAGATGAGAATAGTGCTAGCACACTCAACACCAAGGACGCGCAAGCGGGAAGCACACGCACGTCGGCAGCACGAATTGCACGCAAGAGCCTCTGTGCAGACTTGGCGGCCACAGCCACACAGCTGATCAAACACGCCGACGCACAGGGCGTAAAGGACGGGCTACGGCAATTGGCGTGGTGGACAGGCACTCCAATCGGCCAAAAACACAGAACGAAGGAGAGCAGGTGCGCCAGCACAGCGCACGCGAAAACCCACAACACACGAGAACGGCAACAAACGCACATACCGACACACCAACAAGACGAGAAGACAAAGCATGAAGACGCAGCATGAAGACAAAGCTTGCGGAATGGGCGCGATGGAAGCATAGAAAGACTGCGCGGACAGAAAAGGACAGGCCGTCACTGGTGCGAGCAAAGCGCGACAATTGGTCGCTGGCAACAACAAAGGCCCTTACGCGGAGCCGCGGCGCGCAGCACCAACGGGCAAAAAGGCGGAAAAGGAGAGCACATGCCAGGAACACACGGTGCACCACCACAACCGTGGCACGCAACACGCAGCGACGCAAAGCATGCACAGAGAAAACGCACCAACGCACACAGGCAACGCGAAAACACACTTGGCGCAGCAAACACGAAATAACACCCAACCGCAAAGAAGAAACAACAGCAAGGCGCAAAGGAGACAACAGGCAAGCACCAGAAAAGCCACGGAATCGCCGGCACGCAGTGCCCGCAAGCGCGAAAAGGGGAACATGACTCAGCACAGAAAAGGACAAGGGAAACGCACAACACGCACACAGGTGGGGGAAACAAAACACACAAACACAGCAACACAGCAACACACACCGCACCGCACCGCGCCGAAACACGCAGGAAAAGGAAAAGGAATAGATATAGAAAGGGTATAGGAGACATGAAACATTTAAGAAAAGCAACTCAAGAAGAAGAAAGACCGGGCAGCAGTGCAACAGCAGATGAACGCTAAAGAAGGCACAGACGTGGAGGGAAACCACGCCGCGGAAAACGACACGAATAGCAAAAAACCAGCGAACAGAGAGAAAAGAACGCCTACCAGCAAAGGAGGGCGCAAAGGGGCAAAAGACAAGCAAGCCAACAGCGAAAAAAGAAGGACGATGAAAAGTGCGGCAAAACAAAAGGCACCGCAAGACACGCAAATAGGAAGAGTGAAACGTTTTTTATGGAAAATACTTTGAGGAAATGACAAAGATACAAGAAAAGTGAGGGAGTGAAGAACACGGCGGGGCGAGCGACCGCACAGAGGAAGCGCGCACTGAAATTTAGGAATATACAAGGAAAAAGCTGAAAGGCCGAAGACACAGACAGGAAGGACGAAAAAAAGAAGTTAGACCAAAAAAGAACGACGAAAACAAAATGGGCAGACAAAACAGAACAGAAAGTTCAAGGCTGAAATAAACATGACACGCAGCGAAACAGCTGCAAGGAAAAGAAAGAAGAAAATAAGTCACAATGAACAGAAGAATAAACAAACAGAAGTAAAGCAAAGCAGGGCAAAACAACTAAAACAGCGAGGAGAATAAAGAAGGAAAAAACAAAAAAAGGCAAACTATTGGAAAAAAGACAAAAAAGTTAAATGAACAGTTCGATTGCAAAACAGCTTTTAATGCAGAACACATAAAATAAAAGAACTAAGCTCGCAGAAGGGAAAGGTCTGAAACAAAATAAAATAGCGAACTCAAACAATAGCAGGCACCTAGGTAAAGACAATTAAATACGAGACAACTTCACACTGAAAATAAACATTCACCAGCACAATCTAAAATGCCACGCGTTTATACAACTATAAAAAAATTGTGTTAAAACTAAATTTTAAATATATTAAGCTATAAAAAAATTGAAAAATATTAAAAAATAAAATAAACAAAATAAACAAAATAATATAACACTTGCAAAAAGAAAGTAAAAAACAACGACATCAAAACTGGACAACTCAACCGACTGAAGCATTTACATCAATCGTTTCAGTAACTGGCGATGAAAATAAACGACGACGGCCTCTTCACTTGCATCATGGCGCACAATAAAAATAAATATTTATTATTCCGTATAACCGTCCCTAGTGCCTTTAGAACACGTATTAGTAAAACGGTTCTGCCCACGCGTGCCCGCAACAGCAGCCAGTAACGTCAACGCTTTACGCACACGTCAGTCAACACGTGCCATTCTCCGCACTGCTCATACCTTCACGAAAATCATTTTATCTGTTTTCGCACTTTGACGCAAAAACGAAAAACACCATCCCCCAAAAGGGAGTCAGAATAAAACACCCACATAAAACTATAAAATCTTAATTTCATGAGGACACAGCTTCTTCGTCACTACTCTCTGTCTTTCGCAAACCGAAGACTACTTTTTTTCCCTCCCTCAACCCTTCGTCCCAGGCTTTTTCGCCTCAATTGTCCACTGCTCCTCTTTTGCCAAGTGTGTGTTTCGGATCGTGTTTCTTCCTTTCTCTTGCAACGTAAAAAAGGAACGAACAAAATCGTCACTGCTACCTCCCGCAAAAAAAAAAACAGGTAACAACGTCCGAAAACCTACAGAAATAAAAACACATGTCGTTCCCATTATACTGCGTCTCTGTGCTATTCCTGTGTGTGCTCCTCCACGCGCGTCGGCTTCCCAACATCAGCGTCAAATCCGAGTTCATCTTAAATTTTAAAAAAACCTCTTTTCTCTCTACATCCTGTGATTTCCTGAGGTTGCATAAAATGCCTGCCTGCAGATGTGCGTCCTCCACGCCTGCCTTTCCTTCCTTGTCCTCTCCTTGTCAGAAAAAGGTTCCACAAAGTTCCAAGCTTCGCCCGTTTGTCTGCCGCTGTTTCTGCTTTTTGTTTCCTGTGTTGTTGCCTTTCCCCTGTTGTTTTCGCCCCTCATCTATTCGCCCATAAACTGCTTGTTCGCAGCTTCCGTGCCCATCAACCTTTCGCTGAGGTTTCTGCTCGTAAGATGCGCGTCGATGACACTTTAATCTCCCGGTGCTTTTCCTCGCCATGCCACTTACTGCTTCCACGACCGCCGCGCCCCGTTTTGTCATGCATGTCTTCGCACTTGCTCTTTTTCGTCCTTTCGTATTGTCGCTGCTTCTTCGCCTCCTTTTTATTCTTTGTTTTTTGCCATTTCTGTTCGTCGAGGCGCTCGAGTCGCATTTCGTGGTCAGTCAGCTGCTGTTCCATCTTGCGTGCCACTCCTCCGTCCTCATGTTCTGTCCAGGCGTCAGCTGTTCCCTAACCTAGGCCGTTCCGTCCGCGCTTCTGTCCTAATCTTGCCTCATTCCCCCGCATTCTGTTGCCTTTCTTTTCTTTTTTTCCCCCGTCAACCAAACAAACGTGCGAATCCCCAAGCGGCCCACTTTTACCTTTTCTTCCCGCACAAATGCAATTTCCTTTCAATCTACTGTCACTGCTTCTTTCAAGGCTGGGCATCTTCTGTTCCCCTCTTCGCCGCAAAAAAAGTCGACGTCATCGCGTGTGGGTGCACTTCTAATATCTCCCTCCACTGTGGTTTTCAGCCTTTTGTCCAACTCGTGTGTCCATTCTTGGTCCCAAACACTTCCTTGAAGCGCGCAAACGCATGGTGCGGTCCATATTCCCGTGTTGCGCGTCAGTGCCACAAGCAGGCATCCTTCTCTAGCGCTCCTGGCCCATACGTAGTGTGCAAGTCCCATCCATGCCACCAGTGAGAAAAACGTAACCGACATCCAGCGCTCTTGGCCAGTTTCTATCCGTCTGTCGTTGCTTTACAGCACAACCTGAACTGTCAACATCCCGCGCTGGTTTCGTGCCAAATGAATATGTCCATCCGTACTCCTTTGCACCCACGCGTCTTCTGCGTGAGTCTCCTCTCTTCCGCATTTGCTGTCTGCCTCTTGGCGTCGGCGATGTACAACTCGTGCTTCGACAAATCTCGCTCGGCCGCTGGGTACGCGTCCCGCTTTGGGCCGTGCTCGCGGCGTTCTGCCTGCATATCTTCTCCGCGCCACATCTTTCAACGTTTTTTGTCGGTGTTTAGGTCTTTTTCGCTTCGTCGCTGATTCAGTCCGTGCACTCAAAAAATCCCGTATTTGGGTTCTCGCCTGTCTCTACGCCTTCCCTTTCTGTGTTCCTTCCACTGTCATTGCGTTTGCGGTCACTAATCTCCTCGTTCGCTGTTCTTCCGCCCCGCCCATTGTCACTGTGTCCTTTGTCTCCTTATTTCTTCGTTGACCTCCTTCTTTGTCCTTTCTGCGTTCTCCGCATCGCCTGTCCCGGCGCCCTTTTCGACTGCGGTTCGCTCTTCTCTCCCAATGCTTTTGTTTTTTCTTGTTCGCCTATTTGCGGCTTGCTTGTTTCCCGCTCCCCGTCCTTTCTCATTTCTAGGCAGCACCAATCAACCTCGCGGGTTGTCGCCAATTTCTTTCGACTCACGTGTTTGCCCTTCTTCCATTTCTTTCCACCCTTACTCTGCCACTGCCTTCTCTCCCCTCTTCTGTTCGTGTCATTCTCGTTTTACCTTCACTGCTTTGTCTAAGTCCCTTTGCTTTGGCGTCCCTTACCGCCCGCCTTTAACGCTGCCACAGCCAAACGCGCAGATAAGTCGCAGTTCTTCCTCCCGCGCCTCACTTTCCTTTTCGTCAAACTTGCGCGCTCTTTCAACATGACCCTCCCAAGCCGTCGTCAATCGCAGTAACCGCAGCCACCACTCCCGCTCACTCTCTCTTCCTAAGCTTCTCCGACCTTTCCCGGAGCGCCCTTCAACAACTCGCTTTCCAACCCCTCCTTTTTCCGCCTCCATGTGCCTGTGTTTTCCACGATTCCTTTGGCATAGCCAATGCGTCGTCCTATCATGTCACCATCCTTCATAGACGGCCTTTCACACGCCAGCGCAGGTACACCGCCCGTGCACGCGTAATCTCCAACTTTTCCACCCTTTACCCACAGCTGACGGCTCTTTGCCCCTAGTTGCCTTCTCGCGTCACCTCACAGGCCCGCGCACGCTCAATCGCGTCTCTCAGCGTTTCTGTTTCGTGCTCAAGTGTCCAGTTGCACAAAGAGTTCCCGCTTTCATGCTTTTTTCCTTCCACATTCACCCCACCAAAACCCTTTCGCCCGGCTTTCTCACTTTGCTTGCCTTCATTGGCGATGCTGCTGAAAAAATCACGTCATCTCCTATCACCACCGTCCGTAAATCGCTCTGTCGCGAAATGCAAATTCACCGCTTCACAGCGACCTACGAAACACTGACTTCCTACCAGTTCTTATGCCTTACTATCGTTCTGACTGAGTGTCCTTCCCTCGCGTCTCACGCACCGGCGTATTTCGCTCTCGTCTGTCGCCGCTCCCACCTGTGAGTCTTTCGGCCCTGATCTGCTTTGTGTTCTCGCTTTCCCGTCCCGCGACGCTCCATTGTTACTTCTTGCGCAGCCGCCCCTCCTTCGTCCCAGGTGGGTTTCCTCCTTGAGGGCAATTTGTGCTCCGGCAAAATAAATATCAGACAAACCCGCTGTCTCGCCACTTTTCTCGAATAGTCTTGCACGCTTCGAGACCTCCTCTACGCAGCTCGCTTCCCACGCTTCGCGCGAGTGCGTCCGTTCTCCCCGCGCGCTGTCTTTTACATCCATTTTCGGCTTCGTTGCACATTGCCCGCTCTTCTTTGCCGTGCGCAAAGATTCCCCACTCAGAGCGTCTTTTCCCCTTTTCAGCTTTCCCCTCCTGTTTCCCCGAACTGCTCGTCGGTTCTCCATCCTTCTTTAACCGCTCAATTCCACGTATCTGTGTGTCCCTCTCGCTCGTACCTTTGGAAAAAGCAACGATTGCCCGCGAATTTCCCCAGGTTCCTTATCCTCTTTCTCCCCACCCCGTTGTTCGTCCACGCCATTCAAGCCTTCGCATTGTCTGCCAAAAGCGTCGTTATTCGCCTGTTGCTGTTCCTATGCCGCATTCCTCTCTGCGCGTCCTCTTATGCCCGGTGCCCTCGGGAAAGTTCTTGAAACACGCACCGTACGTCCGTGCCTGTTTTACGTCCGTCCAGCCTTATCTCTATCAACGCCCATTCGTCCGTCCTCTCCCCTTGCTCGCTCCTGGCCGTACCTCGCACGTCAGGGCGCCCTTCTCGCTGTCCTGTCACGCGCTCGTGGTCCTTTTTGTGTGCGCTGTTGCGCCGCCTGTCGCGCTGGCACTGCTTCCCTTCCACCCATTCGCTCCACGTTCGTCCTCTCCTGCTTGTCGGCACAGCCACGGACCACAAAGCCGTCTATCTCTTCTTGACGACAAGCACGCTTTCTGATCTTTGGCCACCGTCGGCTTCTCACTCCTTTCTTCGGCTCGCTACCTGCCAACACAACCTCATTCTGTTCATCTAACTCCTTTCTTCTTCCTGTTTCTCCCATGTGCGCCACGATGCCTCCGCGGTCGTTTGCAACTTCTCTTACTCCCTCAACCTTGTTCGACGCTCGCGTCTTCCGCTGCTGCGCTGCGTGACTTGTCGTGGCAACACCGTCGTTGCCTGCGTCTGTGTAAGAGTCTCGCGTATCTCGACCGCTGAACACCTCATTTTCCTCCTGTTCTTTCCCCTAAGCATCTGCAGCTGCTCTGTGGTCATCCGTGCCCTCTTTGCTTGTCCGCCATCGGCCCTTGCGCGCAATGTACCAGTTTTGCTTCTGTCCGCACAGGGCCCAACTGCATGGCAGACAGTGCGTGATGGCCACCCTCGTTGAAAGCAACCGGGCAGGCAGAGACGATCCGCCGCGGGCTCCCGCATATCAACGCCGATCATGTCGTTGCGTTCGGTTACGCGCCGCTAGTGCGATCGGTTTCTTCTCGGTAACCACGGGCCGCCCGTTCCGCCGCGGTGCGCAGACCAGGCTTTGCCGCTCGTCGCGGGTGTGAGCCTCTTCCATGTTCTGGTCCATCAGCCATGAGCCCTGATCCCTGTAGCCCACGTAGTCGGTGGCTCGGCGCGCACGGCGGCGTGGGACCGCGGGCGGGCCGCAGGGCAGCGCTGAATCGTTGGTGCTGTGCACGCGCCGCGTGGGTGGCTGATGGGCAGACGCGTCGGCCCCGCAAGGAGACGCGTGCTTGCGCATCGGGCGTGTGCGCCTGGAACGTGTGGCGCTTGCGGTGCTAAGGTCGTACGTCGCACTCTCGCTGTGCCGCGCCGTGCGCCGGAGTGTGGGAAGCCCCTCGTCGCTCTCGCGCGGTTGTGGGCGCCAGGCGCTGGAACATATGCTCGCCGAGAACACTGCGACTTGCCTGTGACTAAGCACGCTGCGTGCGTGCCGGTGTGCGAATGCTTGCGGTGACCCTGGCAGCGAAGGGGCGTGGGCTCTGCACCGGTGGACGTATCGTTAAAGCGGCAGGGAACCATGCCGGCCACGTCCGCGCGCGGAAACCGAATCGGGCAGCGCGCAAACAAGATGCGAACATCGTCGGTGCAATGGAAGGCGTGGCCACTCGTCCAGCAAAGGTTGTATGGCGAGGGGAAGCTGCGGATACCCGGGGAAGACGCCGCTCGTCGTTCTCAGTGTCGACAGCGGTCTCGACGCACAGCCTTGCAGAGAGAGCACGCCGATGCGCGAGCATTTCCGCGGAGCATTGCGAGTGCTGAACGATTCTTTGCGAAAATGCGGCGCGCGGAGGACAGGGAACGATTAAGGGCAGACACCGAGCTGACTCAAGAGCATGGGGCAACCATGGGACGCGGCGCGGTCAAGAGACCGGTCAAGGGGATTTGCGCGCGCAGACGAATGCAGCGGCATGGGCGCTGGGCGCGGGCACTGCGCACTTTTGTGGCGAGCAGGGCGCGATAAGGATGGGAGCCTGGAGGCGAGGAGGGACATGGCAAAGGGGAAGGCACAGCTAACGGTCTGTGCGCTTGCATGCGTCTCGTGCACACCTCGCAGTTCCGCAAAGCACTTTCAGGTCCACCACGTTCACTGCCGCTGTTTTGTCTGTCTTCGCTACCTCCTCCAGCACGCTGCCAACTGCAGCCAGCGCGCACGCAAGCGCTGAAAAAAACATTTTTTTGCACCCTTTCCAAGTTTCAGCCAATCGCATGCAACCTAAAGACTGTCGCTGCGTAACCACACAGTCCATTCCCCCACAAATCTTGCGCTACATGCCCACATAAAGTTTCGCGCACGCCCATCTCCTCTTCCTCAACTGCCGTCAGTCGCTACTCTTGCCGTGCTGCCTTGCAGTATCGCCTGTGTCGTAGCGCCGGAGAGTGTGCTCAGCCGCTTTCTACGTGCAATACCTGGCCGTGCCGTGTCGTCTCGCTGTTTCTCTCGAGCTTAAAGGCCACATCCGCTAGGCCTGCGCGCGTTGTGCGCGATAAGCAACGACCCGCACAGACAAAGAACACCAATAGTAACCGCAAGTTTTCCGTAGCAGAGCCACCCTCATTTCGCGCTGACGATGGGTCTTAGAGGCCATTCTTCTAAACATTATTGTGCGTCGCAACGGCACAGTGGCACTCCGCCAGGTTTGTCCGACACGTGTGCGTTCTCAGAAAAGATAGGAACGGCCGCAAGCGGCCCTTCGCCCGCGCGCTCGCAGCGGACGAACACCTCGTCTCGCACGCCACCGTCTGCCTGCATTGTTGCCAGCTGTGCGTGCGCGGCGTGTGTGGGCTTTCGCTTCGCAAATCGGCAGCTCGGAGGCGGATGGCGTGTGGCGGCCAGCACACTGTCCTTGCGCACCCAGGCACCGGCGTGCTCGGCGAGTGCACACGCGGGGGATTCCCACGCCTATGCCACCGTCCGGGCCTGCGGCACGGGTCTGGTCGCATACCCCAACTCGTAGGCCGCCGACCTGTTCGCTCAGCGCCAAAGGACGAAGACACGCCTGCTGCTGCGAGAATTCCGAGCGCAGCGCAGCGGGGCACTGAACAGGCGACTACTCGAACGGCATGCGCAACAAGCAGTAACCTCAGCAGGGTACAGTGAAAGCACAGGCGCGCCGAAGCAAGACAGGTGTTGCCGTCTGAGGGTGGAGCGCGGGCCCATGAGAGAGCGGAGCCGCGTGCAGGTGCAGACCCGAGCGCGCTTTCCAGTCCAGCAACCCGCACTTGGCCGCACGGCCTAATCGAAGTGAGAGGCGCGCGAGGCTGGAAAGCACAGGCGGGGACATCGATAGTACCTGACGTGCGCCATGGAAGGCAACGAAAGGAAGGTCGGTCAGCGCATGTGCAAGCGGTTTTTACGCTGCAAACGACATGCGGACCCTGGCGTCCTGTGTCAAATGCTGCTATGTGGCGAGCCCGTGCATTGGGAGCACGAGACCATGTGCGCATGTGAAGCCGCGAATGGACAAACGTCCCTGGCAGGCCGCCTGGAAGGGCGCGGATCGGCGCCGCGTGGACCGTTTACTCAGTGTACGCGACGCCCTCGCTGCCTGATTTTGAGGGGTGTAAGCGACAGACCTTGCGACGGAGGCGCATAGCGGTTCGGACAAGACCCAGACGCGAAGAAAACAGACGGTGGCGTTGTAGTAGAAAGACGCGACTTTGCATTTGAAGGAGGACAAAAGAGTCGGTTATATTTGTCTGTGCGCGACTTTGCGGCACGGAGAAGAACAATCCAGGTAATAGAAGGCAGGCTGAGGCGCACATGTGTCTGATCAGCTCGAGGCCAAGCGAACATGAGCAGGCACGAGAGACTTGGCACGGAGAGCAGGGGGAGTGGCGCACCGGCGACCCAGGAAGCGTGGGCTGTCTTGTAAGTGCGGACATGGCTGCGCACGTCTTATATTCGAGTCCGGCAAAACTGTGCGTCTGCCACGTGAAACTCCACGACACAAGCACGAAACACGACGTCGTCGAGCCCAGGCCAAACCGTAGAACGGCGCGGCGTGAACTAGCACTCTGCACTGAACGAAGCTCGACGAAGAACTGTCACATGAGAGATGGTGCGGCGGCCGACCGCTCGAGCGCAGCAGCAAGAAGCTGAATGAGATCGCCGTGCGCATCGTGTCACGGCACCGACTTGCTAAGGTGCCGTGACACGATGTAACGATCGAAGCGAACATCAACCACGTGCAGGGAAAGAACCCGTATTGTGTCCGCGCCGTACAGGCCGTAACCACAAGTGAGGAACTGGCCGCAGAGTGGAGAGGGAAGTGATCAGCAGCAAAAGTGGCGATGGGCAATCGCAGCGACAGGAAACGAGGCGAAGGAAGCGCATGGGTTTTGAGGCCTTCATGGAATTACTTTGCGAATGAGCACGGCTGGGCGACGTCAGTCGTAACTGGAGCGGATGAGGGACACAGAAGGTGACTTAGAGGGCACGGAAATTCATGCTGCGGCGAGGAAGGGAAAACTGGTCGGTTCTCGCGAGTGCGGCACGAGCACTAACGCGATTAGCAGAGAGGCGGTCCGGTTACGAAGCGCGACGACGTGAGAGAAGTGAAAGATGGCAGGCAGTTGGAGGGAACGAAGGAGCACAAGCGCGGAGGTCGGGGGAGACGCGGTTCTCGTGGCAGACGCCGTCCGACGGGAGGTAGTGGTAGTGAGACGAGCGTGACCGGATGACGCGCACGGCGCTGCGGTTTGGGAGACCTCGGGGGGAGTAATGCATTCAAAGACAAAAGAACGAGGAGCGGGCAAATGATACCCGTGCAAGGCGAGGGCGAAAGGACGAATGACGGGCGGGGAAGTATGCGTGGGGACAGCGAGTGGAGAGGACACAGAGAGAGTGCGTATAAGGAGCGAACTTAAGTGAGTTGTCAAGCGCGAAGTTGGCGGATGGAAAGTCAACGATTTGCGGTGTAGCACGCTGCACGAGCGGTCAGGCACTTGGAAAACGAGCTCGAGGCACCAAGGAGCCGGCAGAGGGACACCAATGAAGCCCGAGAGGAATTTTGCAGGAGTGAATTGATATAACGCTGAAGCACTCGATCAGATGCACTGTGAGCCGAGAAGCAAGCACACGAAGGTAAAAGACAAAATAGACGAAAAAAGGGGTTAGGGCAAGGGGGCACAAAGCGGAGGAGAGACGTGGAAAACAAAGGATGAGGTGGACACTGGTCTTAGAAACAGTGCTTTTTAAAGGAAAGACGGGGACGCATGGAATGGGGAAAGACGGTCATGACAGACGAGTGGGGACAGAAGACGAAACGGACGCAATGTGACAAAAGCTTGCAGACACACAGAAAATCGCTGAAACTTATTGACACATACTTTCGAAATGTAGGTGAGGAAAGAGAAAAGTGAATATGGGAACACACTTTGAGGGAATCAACAGAGGACATGCAGGCGCGGCAGAAGTTTTCGCTCCTGCATGCTCTTTGAGCGGGTTTTGTTTGGTTTGACTTTGGGATTTGCGGGGGCGTTCTGTTGTCCCCAAAGAACTATTTCTTTGAGAAAATGTAGGTGGCGCTTGTGTTTTTAAGAATTTTTGAGAGTTAAATGTGAGGAGCATGAATTTTGCACGAGGTGCCGAGTTATGAAACAGCCTGGAAACGGAGTGGAAAGGCGCACTGCTTTAATTTTTTTTGCGTGAGGCAATGCGCGAGGACTCAGTTTGGATTTGGAGGTGTTAAATTTTTTTACATATATTTGCCTGACCATTTTTTGAAATTGTTTGAAATAGAGACTGCAACGCACAGGAACCGGAAAAGTGGGTCCACAGGGAGGAAACGACAGAAACGAGGCGGAAAAAAGAAAGCAAGTGCAACAAAGAGGCGAAAGAGGAGGTAGAACAGCGGACAAACGAGAAGGGGACTGACAGGAAGTTGGGTTTTCAGGCATTTCTGAAAATATATTTGTCGATGCTGTGCCTGGATTCTGTTTCCGAGCTGCGTGCCCGTGTATTTGCTTGGTGCTCTGTTTTGTTTGCGTTTCTGCGCTCGACTCAGAGAACGGGATGTAAAAGGTCGTTGCAATGCAGGAGACAGGCAAAGCATTTTCTTCTTTTTGCAAAGGACTATGCGCTGTTAAGATGGACCGCGATACAAGGCGCGGGCAGGTCGAGAAAGAGGCGTTTGGGTGCGTGGAATTTGCCGTCGGCGGAAGTGAGGTGAGGTGAAGAGGAACGGGGGGCAGGGCGATTGGAATTGTTTGCCACCTAGCCGCTTTTGGCGTAGGAGGGAAACAAGTATATGTCTAGACATTAACAGCGCCAAACACATTTTGGTAGAGACGTGAGCAGCACGAACCGGGAAACGTGTCTCTCTCGTGATGTGCGCGAAACCAGTGGGCGCAGGTATGGCAGCGAAGCGAGGTGAACAATTGGGAAAAAGATGCGCATAGACGAAAGGCACACAAAACACAAAGGGGCCGGCCACGAAACTCTGGCAAGGAAGGAACAGACAACAGGCAGCGAGAAAAAGCTGTGAGAGAATGCGGAAAGAGGAGAGAAGGAAGGAGAAGGGTGGTGCGAGAAGGAGAAACGGTTACAGTTGACAAGCATGCAGCGGAGAGAGAAGAGGCGAAAGAAATGGAAAGGGCGTCGCGGATAAGAGGTGGCCACCTTACATGCACAGGAAGCCTGCGAGACTATGACACCAAAGAAAGAGAAAGCAGCCAAAGGCCACGAACACGCACTGAACGAGAGAGAAGCGCGAAGGGTTTTTTAGAGAAGAGACAACGGACAGAGCTGGGAAGAGAAGGAAAACCAGCGACAAGCAACAAGAGCGAAAAGACAGTTGAAATGACGCGTGGGTCCGCGGTTTGCGGGGACCGGGAAGAGGAAGTGCTGGGACAGTAAACGAAGAAAGAGAGCCGAAGTGGCACCGACAGGGAGCAGGCGTAGGAGAATGTCGCATGCAGTGGGAGTTATGGAAAGGGCACCGCAGAGAGGTGACCATGGTGCACGGAATCTAGAAGGGCAAGCGGCACGAAGGTGCCGGATGACTAACACAGGCGTACAGCGACAAAGAGCCCAATGGGGAGAAACGCAAAACGACTTGAGGACTATCAGTGAGGGTACTTTTGGTTTTTCGGTGCGAGGCGCACTGGCCTCCCGAGCAAAGGAGCACAAGAGATGTGTAGCGGGAACCTTCTTTAGACAGGCGAGGCGGCACTTTTGCCCGGCATTAAAGCCAGCGGCGCGGAGTTTGCGACCATAAGAGCCACGAGAATTTGAGCGTTTGGGAATTGCGAGGCGAAGGAACAGTAAAAATTTTTTGACGGGGGAAGAAGTGGGGACGTGAGGAACAAGTGGGAAGTTAGGGGACAAAAAAACGAGCGGCATGGAGAGGGTGAGAAAGAAACAGAGGAAGAGTCGAGGCGAACCAAGGGGTGAGGAGAGCTGGAGGAAGGTCGAAACGGGGAGAAGGAAAGCGCACATGCACACGTGGCGGAGGAGTGTAACAAAGTGGGGCGCCTGGTTTCGCTTGGATGGGACGCGCGACAGAGGGTACATAGGCGCTCAAAAAGGCGGCGGAGAAGAACGAGGCGCAGGTGGGGGAACGAGTGTAAGGCTTTTTTCGGGGGAAAGGAAAGACATGGAGTGCACACGACGGACGCCAAGGAGGGAACAAATGCCAGGATAGCAGTGAGAAAGCCACACGCAGAAGGACGGAAAACCAATGGGAAGCAAGGAGAGCACATTGGTGACGACTGGGAATTGCCGGAAAAAGCACAGGTTGGGGAAAGGACGCAACGAGGAAGAGGGGGAAGTGACAACGAGACGAATGTAAGAACAAGAACCTTGAGAGAATACACAAGCACGGGAGGACACCGTTTGACGCGCTGGAGGGAAACGCAAAGCGAGGAAGGAACGAGGGGAGACTGGTCTTTTGATTTGGCTTGAGGGAGAGGGCGACATAGTGGCAAAGAACAAAGGGAATCAGCCGAACCTGAAAACTTGTTTTTCGACAGGCAGACGAGGGAAAAGCGAGAGGAAAAGGCACAAACACAGACACAGTCGCTGCCCGTTTCCTCGCCCTCGTCCACGTTGCTGACTCCACCTTCGAAGCTGTCAGCACCGCTGCCACCTCCTGCGATTTCTCAACAAAGTCGAAACTGTTTAATTCACCCGGTAGGCAGTTACCTGGAGCTGATTGTGTTGACGTTGGTGGAAAGTCCAAACACCGTAGTGAGATCCGTTAGTGTGGGCACCTCAACTTTGGCAATAGCGTTTTCCATCCCGCTAGCCATTCTGTTTGGATCGGTTCTTGTGTACATGGTTATCCGTGTGCATAGATTGGCGAAGCAACCTGCCGCTGCGCCGTAAAAAGTGGTACAAAAAATAGAATAAACTGATATTGTCAACACAGCCAACTTGCTGAGTGCTATTGGTGTCTGACTGTTATGTATCATACATTTGTGCGTAAACCCGAGGTAACGCTGCAATTAGATGTTTAGATGTATTTTTGTTCTCTATTAAATGTGTCTTGTAGACCACCTTGCTGTGTCGAAATGCTAGCGACGGTCTATCCCTTCTTCTTACCGCAATTCTAGAGACCGGAACCTAGCTTTTGTCAATTTCTAGAGGGTTTTAGAGCCATTTTTGTGGTAGAAATTTCAAAGTTTTGCTTGCACCTTTTGTGTTCTGTGTTTTTTGCTTGTCTAGTGGAATGGAACGCCGCCACTCGCATGTTAGGAGTTTTTGCGGGCGCTGGAACGTTCTGCATCATCCTTTTAGATGTGCTGTTACAGCTCTATTCGTTTATGTACCCATCAGGTTTTTTTGATTAGTCGTTTTATCGTATGACAGAAGTCCATGCTTCCTTCCCATTGACGCGACGAGCATCACTTCTCCCAACTAGCACAGCCTCTTTTTTGCACCAGTTGTTTGCTAGACAATACAGTACCGTAGATATGACAAAGTAATGATGTGATGACAGGGTCTGTTGCCAGTGGCAACTCTGCCGCGGCGGGTGTGGTGGCACTGGCGTTTGTGGTGGATTGTGCGCTCGTTGAACTCCCTGACCCTTACAAGTTGACTTTGCGTCTTTAATAGATGGGCCATCGTTGCCACACTAGAAAGAGAATGTAACACGTGTAGTAAGAGACGCTGAGTAGATTTGTGTGGTCCACTTTTCACATTGGCGCACCATCGAAGATTCAAAGTTTTGCTTTGTAGAAATACGCAGCGAGCGCTGCTACACAATGCGGCTTGATAGCCGTGTATTCCATCGCGGCATCGTCGAATGCACTAGTATGTGGGCCTTTTCGTAATCCAACCGAGCTTGTAGGCGGTCTAAAGCGATTGGCGCGCGTTACAGTTCTTGTGCGCTTTTTCATCAGTGAAAGATTAATCCACATCAATTCTCTCTGATCTGTTTCACCTGGCTCCGATGCACGCTCAGACACAACCTCAGGGAGCGTGGTGCGTTTGCCGCCCATCCATCAAAGAGGTCGCGCCAGTAGATTTAGTAGTTAGCTGACTTCCACAGCTAACTTTTATGGTCGCCTGACAGACACGGCTTTCATGTGTCTATTCGACCGCGTGTACGGACCAAAGTATTCCACTGCACTCCCTTCAAATATCCGTAGACAGACACCGTTGGCATTGATTTTCATGAGCGAATTACGCCAACAAAAGAAAAAAAATACAGGCGCATGCGTTCTACCGTGTTTCAAGCACCATAAAAGAGAGAAGTAATAAGGCAATCAACATGCATTGATGCTTCTCTTCTGTTTAACGAAGTGCACCGACGGTGAACTGTGTCCAGTTTTTCCAATACATATTGAATGCTTCTCAATGGTGCCCACTATTGGTCGTTGCCATCCAGGCGCTAGGGCTTTTGTATGTATAACGTCTTAGGAAAACGAACAAGCTACAAATACATTAAATTACGCCTGAATCACAAGCCATGAAACCGCCGTTCTAAAAAAAAACGGTCACCTAGTGAAAATGCTCCAGCACGACAGTCAACCGTCTGCATATTAGTAAAATGTTACAGGTGCGAAGTAATCAGGCTAAGAGAAAGCACAGTCACACCCGCCACACAGATGTAATGCCTTCTCACTCTACTCACAGTGCGCCCGCCAAGGTGTAATCAATTTCGCCCGCCAAAACTGCCCCACCCATGGTCCTGATCAGCTTGCGCCACCGAACACATAACGTTATTTCGTGCTGTGACATTTTCACTCATTCTCCACGCCTCTCATACAATAGCATCATCGACAACTGCCAAACGTAGCCGCAGTGGTGCATGTCTGCTTCATCCCTTCCAAATTGAATTTCTATGTTTCTTATCAGTGCAGCTAACTAGCATAAGCAACCACGCTTTTTTGTGCAGCACCGCACAGGAGAGAGAGGAATCCGTTAATTGTTTGCCGTGGAAGGTTATTGACTGACACATATGTCAACGTTCACAAATCCGAATAAGCGGTAGAGCAACTCTCCGCAGTTTTTAGAGGTTCAGAAAGTTACGAAATCATGATCAAAGATAAAATGGGTGTTACATCGATGCCAAGGAGTTGAAAATGTTGGTAAAAAGAGCTATGGAGCTAAAATGTGTAGCTAAATTCTCGAAATGTTTTGCATGAAGATAAAGTTTACACTGGTAACGCCGACCACCTCATCGTGGTGCCAGGGTCTAGTACTCTGTCTAGGAGGAAACCAAGCGCCCGCACCATGACCGGTCCGACAGGACTGGGGCGGGCAAGAGGCTGACGGCTACCAGAGAGGAAGTATGCAGCACCACCGGCACTCTGGGGTGAATGAAGTTGTTCGAATACTTCCCTGCGCTTGCAGGCGTGCTACGTTAGATGCGGCGGCTCCTGCTGCTTATCAGCGGGGACGTTGAGCGCAATCCTGGTCCTCAGATACGTGGAGCCCAGTGGAACTCTGGGGGTCTCTCCCAGGCGAAGCGGGTTGCCCTGGAGAGGAAGCTTCATGAGGACATGGTTTTGTTTTGTCTCTTGCAGGAGACACACCTGGCGTCGGCGGAGTGTGCCGCGCTAAAAATAGGTGGATACCAGCACGTGGGGCAGGCGAGGACGCCTCACTGTGGCGGGGTATCGATTTTGGTTAGAGAGGGAGTGGGCGTAGAGGTGGGCGTTCTAGAAAAGAAGGTTCCGGAGAGAGCGACAGTGACACTGAGGTTCTCGACCAATGTGAGTCTTACGATCGCATCGGCGTATTTCCCCAGGAAGGCAGACGTTTCCATCGAGTCGCTGATTACCTTACTGGGAGCAAGCGGGCCATTGCTAGAAGGAGCGGACGTGAACTCACACCATGTGCTGTGGGATCCGTTACGCCCAAGTGACGACAAGGGAGAGTGCATAGCCGACTGTTGCGTGCGTTGCCGAAAGCGTTTCGACACACATTTCGGCAGCCAGAAGCATCTTTGCTGAGATGTATTTCGCGGGTTATCGCCCAAAAACAGTTTAACTCAACGTGTTGCTCACTAGCTGTTTCGCTGAGGCTTGGCGCTGGCGTTTGGCGCTTAATTGTTCACGACGGCGGTTGTTTCGGACGGAGGCCGAAACCGGAGTGCGTTGCTACTTGTTACTACGCTCCATTTCTTCAACGCCACTGCGCGTCTTATGCCCATTTCTTTATGGTATGGCCATAATCTTTTGGCGTTGGTGCTTCGCTTTTCCGCACAATTGAGCAGTGTTGTTGCTTCTTAGGTGGGCCCATTATTCGGCAAATTCAGCATTGGCCGTTTACGCGTTACTCCCCATTACTCCTCCAAACCACCACACTCGCGGAGGTATAAGGCACTTCACCGCTATTGGCGATGCGAAACAGACGTATTACCAACGAAATTGCCAAGCCAGCTGAGCTTGTGCGCGGGAAGTTAGGACTTCAGTGTGTCCATGCAACGGCGGTGCGGCCGTCAGCTGCAGATAAGTTTTTTGTGTGCGACGACTTTCGCACGACACTCACTGCGTTCCGTTGGAGAACATCCGTGCCTTTTTCGTACCGCACGCTCGTCGTCACACGTTGCACTGTGCACCTAAGATGCTTTTCGTTAAGGTGTGAGGGGTTGTTGTCGTTTAGACCGTCACAATTTGCAGTCATTGTTTATGCTTTGACAGCCAGATGCCTGTGGGTTTGCTATCTGCTTCCCCCGTTTCTGGTACGACGCCGTGCTGTGGAGTTTCGCGTTATTTCAACACGGGTGGAAGGTCAAACGCGTTGTGCCACGCGAACGTGCAAATGAGCCGGCGTATTTTGTGCAGCATTTTGGTTGCTGTTTTGCGCATGTTGACTTGCTGCTGTACGTTTTCTTGCTCATTTCTTGAGCAGCACTACGGTAGAATGCACGAAGCGCCGCTCCTCAGGTGTTACGAGTGCTTTCCTTTTTCTTGCGTTTGTACCTCCGCATTTGTTCATAAAACAACGACGAGATGAAGGGCACTCGGGCATGGGATATGACTCGCTAGACTCTCCTTGATTGTTCCACATTCGATGGCCTCATTGGGGTTGCAACGTGCTCGGGCCAGCTGGCGAACGCTAAGCAAGAGGATACAAATTGCCTCACCCCTTATCAACCGGTGAGAGCTCTTGGTGTGCATGCGCTTTGTAGCCCCATGGCGCTTTCACGCGAATGCGTGGCCTAAGGGAGGGTGGGCGCTGATTTTGCGAAGGGCATGCTCAGCCGTACCGCCGCTGATCAGCGCGCGAGCGTTTGAACAGTTCCAACACGGAGCAACAGGGGGAAAAAATGTGTCGGCCCTCTGGCGCCGTTCTTCGTTGTGGCGCTGCAGTTGTGTTCGCGCGTTCCCGTAGCTATTTTTGCGGCCGGCGAGGTTGGAAGCAAAGTGGTCCTTCTGCTTAAAGCGCTGTCCGCAAAAAAAACGCGCGCTTCTACACCAGCACATTCGATTGCGCACGGTAGCGAATTTGCTTCGTTTTCGGGTAAATGGTGCGCCGCGCGTATGGGAAACGTACTCGCACTATATTTTTCGGTTGTGTATCGAGCAGCGCCGCTATGGAGCACAGCGCTTCTTGAATTCATTAAGGGGAGATTGGCTGCGGTTTTGGGAGGCGGGAGGCGCAAAAGGGCGCAGACTAGTGGCTTAGGTGAATGTTTGCGGTGTTTGTCGACGCTGCCGCGCAACTTTGGCATTACAGGCGTGCGAGGGGTTAGCGCGAATTCCGCACTACACGGTCTTCGCTTATCCCCAAAGCTTTAGTAATGGAAGGCCGTTCTCGCTGGCGTTTGTGCGCGTATGTCGTTTGATGGGGACGCTGGCCGATCTGATGCGCTGGCAGCCGCTCACCACACAGAATTCGCCACGCAGTGGGCCCCGAAGCGCTTTTTATGCCATGGTTGTTCCAGTTGTTCTGTGCAGCTTCGTGTGCGTGACGCTTTTGTCTCGGAGTCGCCCATGCACTTCTTTGCGCTTGACGCGGGTGAAGCTACGAAGAGGCAAATGTTCGGACGGAGCTCCGTCAATCGCAGCTGCCTTCTTGCTCACTAACTGGATTGTGCGGCATCTGCGCGGTTTATCTGCAGATTTTTTGCCTTTTCCCTGCTTCCATGTGCCGGGGCTTTTGTTCGTACGGAAAACTAGGGGAAAGCACGATGTATGGCGCTTCGTGCCCGAAGCCCGCTTGCCCTTCTACGCGGCATCCTGGTCAAAGAGCCTTCGCACGGCTACTGCACCTTACGGGACGGTGGTGCCAGCGAAATGAACGACCCAACTGTGCTGCCAGTAGTTTTTGCACGCGTGCGAAACAGCGGGTGGGCTCTCGCCCATTGTGTCGCCCACCGTTTTGCTAGTCACGAGTCGAATGCCGAAGTTCGACGCATTTCGGCGACGGGGTTTTTCTTCGCCCGCCCCAGCGCGCGGACGCTCAGCAGGCCAAGCTTCGGGCTCATTGCTACGTCATCTCATTCTTTGGTCCCCTTCTCGGGTGCATTTTTGAAGGGCGCCGCGTTTTTTCATCAGTTGAATTTCGCAAGATGAAACAACACACTCTCCGCGAGGGGAAGGGCCGCGCAGCCACTTGGCGGGAGTTTTCCCGTGCCGAATGCATATTCACGATGTTTTGAAGGGGCGCCGGTGGAAGCTCGGTCTCTTTTGGGAAACTTTGCTACGCTAGAGGTTGCCTTTGGGGACCTCACCGTTAGTTGGGGAAAGCGAAGCGGCGCGCGAAAAATAAGGAGGGGGATGGAAGGCGTTTGGCGATGGTTTTTTCGGACGCCCTCGAGCCGGGGCGGCGACGCGATCCAGACACGAGGGCGGCCTGTTGCCGAAAATGGCGGCGCGTTCGCGAAACCGTAGTTGCTGAGGGCGTCGGGTGATCTCCGCCGCGGGCCTACGGGGGGCCATTTTTTGCCCCGCTTCGGCTTCGGGAAGCAAAGGCGGCCGGCAATGCGCGCTTTGGCCTCGCTTTCTGGTTCGAAGCGGGCGGTCGATGTTTGAGGGGCGGGTTTTGCCGGCGAAAGAAAAGGGGGCCGAGCGCGAAGCATGGCCTCGTCGCTTTGAGCGGGCGCCGCGTTTTTCTCTCGAGGCCGAATGGCACGAGCGTCTCGGCAAACGGGGGCAGGGGACTTCGGTCGCTTTCGCGCCGCTTACCGAAGCGATGGGTTTGCGCTGAGAATTTTTGGCTGTGGGTTGCGAGGCGCTTTCCCTCCGAAAGGTGGGGGTCAAAGGGGCGCGGGATTTTCGCCTTTCTTCCGGGGCGAAGGTCGCGGGGCGGCGTTCCGATTCGGCGCCGAGCGCCTCGGGCCTTCCGAATGAGGGCGACCCTTTTCGTGACTCCTCCCCACGGGCGAACGGGCCGCCTTCGGTCTGGCGGTCCGGCGCCCATTTTGCGCGCCGCGCTTCGTACCGCGGTCGGCGATGACTCTTTTCGGTCGCCGCGGGGCGCCTGGCGCAAACTGCGAAAAACCCATTTTTCCCAATCGCGCGAAAAGAAAAAGCGAAAAGAGCAACAAGAGAAGGACCAAAGGGCAAGCAATAAATAGGGACAGGGGGAAGCGTGGGGGTTCGCTTCGTTTTCTTCACGCGGATGAGCGGCGCGGGGGCGCCCCCTTTTTCGGCCGTTTGGGCAATCGGCCCAACGCCGCCGGCGGTGTGGGTGGCGGGCGCCGCGCCGTGGCCCTTCGCTTCGGGGGAGGCGGGCGGCGCCGAATTTCCGGCCCCCCGAGCGCGCGCCATTCCCCCGCCGATTCCGTTCGGAAAGTTCTTCCGGCGGGGTGTGTCCGATCGGCGGCGCGGAGGCGAGACGCGGGCGCGTGCGTCGGCGTACCTTCGCGCGATGCGCCGGTGGCAGTGGCGCGCCGAGGCCGCGCGGCTGGAGGCGCGAATCGCCGCGTTTGAGGCGTGTCCCCCGACACACTTCGAGGCGGTGGGAGGCGGAAACGTTTCGGGACAGATGCGGGCGATGCGGTGCTGTCCGGCCGCGTTCTTTTCGTGGTTGCGGCGAGCGGTGGGGCGACGAGGGCAACGGCGCTTCCTTACATGAGCCCGGCGGTGGCGCGCCGTTTGCGCGCGTTTTTGTTGGGGGCTGGGAAAGCGACCGGGTCGTGTGAAAGCGCATCTTTGAGTGCCGCTGTTTTATTATAGCCTTGTCGCTTCCCTTCTGGTGAAGGGGGAAAAAACGCCTAGAACAACAGATGGAGAGATCACGCGCCATTGGGTCAAAGCACAAAAGCCCAAGAACCAGGTATAGGCCGAGAAAGGCCGGTATTTTGTGCGCGAGGTTTGTTTGGGTCAAAAAAGGAGAAGGAACGGAGCACCTAGGCGCACTTTCGGAGGGAGACATGCGCCCGTGAAAAGGGAAAAGGCGTGGCCATAATTGCGATCACAGGGAGTGTGATAGGAGAACGGCCAGGCGAAATCTTCTATGGTCGAATGGAGGGCGCGGTTTTTTGTTGAGAGAGGTTGGCGAATGAAAAGGAGTATGCTTGAAAATCGACGAGTAATTTTTGCGGTAAAGTGGGCGGCTTGGTGTCGAAGAAATGGTTTCCCAGGAGTGTTAATATTAGAGAGCGGTGCTCGCAGGTCTTGGGTGAATTTCTTAAATAGACAAACATCGGTTTCATGCAGGATCGGTCGGTATGTGTTGATATCAAAAAGTAAGGTGCAAAAAGGCACCTCGCTTTGTGAAGCACAGAGCCTCGCAAAAAATAACCGCCAAATGAAGAGGGAAAACGATGCATAAAGGAGAGCCTCGCACAATTGGTAGCATGTTAAAAAGCGTTGTTAAAGTTGGGGAAAAAGACGGCGTTGCATCTGAATTTTGGCAGCAGAGGAAAGCAGTGTTAGAACCCAAAGGCTGGCATGAAAAAGCTTAGACACTGTTCGCGTGCGGGTGGTAAATGCGCGGATGTTCGTTGACGGGGTGCTGCCGAACGAGCCGGTTGGGAATTGAAAAATTGAGAAGCTTGTGGGCAAAGAAATCGGAGGAGTAACCGTTGTGGGGCGTTCTTGCAATTTCACCGCGCAAATTGAAAGGGGAGAGGGGAAAGGGACAGTCAGGGATGTCCCGCCCGCGTTGTGAAAAGTTGAGTCGGATGCGGCGGGGCAGAAAAGTCGAACAACTTACTCTTGGGGAGGCGGGTGAAGAACGGGACGCTTAGCGTTTGGGCATGGGACACAAAGCGCGTATGCGAAAAAACCGTGTGAGAATTGGAAAGTGACGAACAAAGGAAATCCTACGACGCCCGCAAAAACGGACACGGCAATGGGGAAGAGAGCGAACGAAAAATGAGATTTCCAAAATAGGAAAGAACATCATCAACGATTCAGTTCGGCTAGTGTGGCATTTCGGGTTGGAAAAACGTGGGCGTTTGTCACCGCGCGCGTGGTCTCCTGCTGTTGTTGTTGTTCTTAAAAATGTGCTTATGGTTGCTGTGGACGAAGCTTCGCCGGGATAGTAGTCACAAAAACATGAGGAAAGCATACTGAACTGGACAAGTGCGAAGCACAAGGCAAGTGAAGAAAGTGAGATGAAAACATTTGAAAGAGTTAGAGGGAAAATAAGGAGGGAACGAGCTAAGACGAAGAAATAAAAACTAGGCAAGGAAAGGACGCGAAGGTTATAGAAAGACTTCTGGCTGTTGAGAACTGTCTGACGACGTTGCGCTCGCCAAAGTGCGCGTTGTCCGAGGGAAAAGGCTTTGAGATTTTAAAGGGATAACGAGACTCTGAAACTTGCATTTTTTAAAAAAAGTGGGAAAATATAAGCGTGGCTCTCTGTTTTTGTGCGGGGTTGTGCGTGAAGTGATGTGTGCCGAGTTGCGTTGGGATATGCCAATTTTCCAAACAGCAGCCTAAACATTTAAAAAAAAAAGGAAGGGGAGATAAATGACTGAGCATAGAGCGGGGCACTCAACTGAAACACCTGCGCGAACGTGCGTTAGGCACCTTTCTTCTTAACGCGACACGGATGGAATTGAAGTTCTCGTGGCTTTGAAAGCCGACTTTATCGCATAGCGATTCATTGTTTAAAACAAATACATTTGTTTTCAGCGAAAGGCGTGGGTGCGTTTGGCGTTTTAACTTCCTTATATCCTGTCTGGACTTTGGACGGCCTTCTACGAGGGCACTCGAATGCCCCTCACGTCAGCAACGAAAACCGCTTTTGGCACAAGCAAATCTAAACCGTCTCTTCGAAAACTTTTTGCTGTATGCCTTAGGTCTTTTCCGGCAACAACTCGCACCAAGCGCTTCGACCGCAGAAGTAGAAATCTACGGGCGCCTTTTGCCGAAGGCTCTTCTCCCTTTATTTTTGACTGAAGGTTCTTGCGCGGCTGGGGGCGCAACAGTGCGTGGCAACAGGCCGCCGACTCCAACGCGCACCGTCGCCGCCCATAGCGGCACTCCCTTCTACAAATGACCAGTGGGGCCTTAACTGGCTATTCCGCCGCGTTTAGGTCTTCCGAGCTCATGTTCGTGCCTGGTGCGTGCGCGTGTCTGGCGGGACGCCTGTTGATCTTGATGGACCGCCTCGCCACTTAGAAAATGAGGGAAGCCCCCGCTGCAATTTTCCACCGTCGCCGAAAGCTGTCCCATTAGCGGCTGACTGATCGCGGCTCATTTGCTGTCTTTCCGTTTGCTTTTGCGCCGTTCGCTTCCACAGCCGCACAAACATGGCGTACCCATTCGCACGCCAGCGGCATTTGGGCATGACACAATAATCACGCCCTTCCACACCAGCACTTGTTAGGTATGGGTCGGCAGCCGGCGAAGAATTCAGAGGATGCTGTGCCATTCGTTCGGCGGGAACATCGTGCGGCCAAAGGCATCGCTAAACTATGTGCAAGGTGGGATTCCAGATGCGCCTGAGTATCGCGTCCTCCACTCCTGCAGGACCAGCGTTCAACGCCATCAGAAGCGGCAGTGAGTCAGTGAATGTTACCGCTCGCGTCCTGTGTGTCTTGTCCAGCTCAATGACGTCCCCAGTCTATTCAGCCCAGTCTCCACTGCCAAACAGTCCGCGCGATAGCTGCAGGCAAGCGACCCAGCTCCCAGCACCACCTTCTCCCGCCGACCGTCCTTCGGGTATACCAGCGCCCCGGCTCCTGACGAGACATCCAGCACCACAGACCCGTCTGTCCACACCTGATAGTCAAAGTCCCTGAACCGCTGCACACGCCGCATGGTGTGCATCTTCTTGTCCTTCTCTGGTGCGTCCGCGTTGAGGCCGCCTGGCGTGGTGATGTTGAAATGAACCCGCCTGGCCCACTGCAACACCGTCGCGTCGTGTGGTTTTTCGGGGCTATCAATGATGCTGCACAAGTGCTGCACCTTCGCAAGAATGACGTGGATCGGGTGTTCGGGCGGGAAGATGCTGTCCGCCACTTTCGCATGCACTGGACCTTTGACCTTCAATCGCAGGTAATATTCCAACGCTCTCCGGCGCGCTGGCTCGTTAATGGGCTTCGACTCCGCCTCGCGCAGGGCATTTTCCCGGCTGGCAGCCTTTGGAATGCCTGCTGCTATGTGTGCCACCTGTGCCTGCACCCTCTCCAGCCGCTCGCGATCCGACAGCGATGTATCAAATCACCATGACGCGACTCCATAGCACATCTTGGCCTGTACCAATGCAAGGTAGAATGCGCGCAGCTTCTCCCTATCCGGACCCCACTCAGGCGACGCCACTGCTCTGAGCTGCAAGAGACGTGTGTTGGCCGCCGCCTTCATGCACATCACATGCTTGCTCAGCCCCTTGTGCGGCTGGATGGTGAGACCAAGCAGCTTCGGCGTGCGCACCTTCTTCAGTGCAGTCTCTCCTACTTTCAGGCTCAAAAGGTTCGTTTCCCGCGCACCAAATAGCGTGTACTCAGTCTTCTCCGCCGACACCTCCATGTAGCACTCCGCCGACCAGTTCGTGATGCAGTCCAATCCCTGCTGGATGGTCCGCTGGATTTCGCTCAGATCAGCGCTCGTGCTCACTATGGTGAGGTCATCCGCAAAGAAACCATGCTGCAGCCCAGGGATGCAGTTGATGCGCTTGCTCAACGAATCCACCGTGACAATGAACAGCAGCGGTCCAAGCGCCGAGCCTTGAGGGACACCACAGGTGAGGCGCATATCTTCCGACAGCGCGCTGTTCACCCTCACCTTCGCCGCGCGCTCCTGCAGTAAACCCGCGAACCACGCCACCAGATGCTTTTCTACGCCAAAGGACAGTAGCTCCTTGACAATGCAGCCGTGATCGACGGAGTCAAAGTCACGTGCATAGTCAATGAACACAGGCGCCGTCTTCTCGCCATCCTTCCTTCGCCGCACAGAACTTGTCACCTGCATGAGCGTGTCTAGTGTCGAACGCGCCGGTCTGCTGTGGATGAAAATTCTCCTCAATGCAATCCCTCACGCGGCGCGCCACGATGCGTTCCATTAGCTTGCACAGCGTGCTCGTAAGCGTCACCGGCCGAAAGGACGCCATGCTGCTCGCTGGCTTGTTCGGCTTCAGCAGCGGGACTATGATCCCATGCCTCCACTTGTGTGGCACCTTCACTGCGCTCAGGGCGCGGTTGAACAGTTGCAGTATGCACTTTTTTACACCCTGCGAAGATGCAACAGCTCATTACTGCGCATCTCGTAGTCACCCTTTGCCGTTGTGGAAGACAGTTCACGAAGGTCAACGTCCAGCTGTCCCTCGGTGATAGTTCTGAATTCTAGTCCTCTTAGCTGAAAGCCTCTTATCTTAAGAGTGCAATTGTCCACCGACACCTGGAACGTTTATTGAAGATAAAACCATGTCCTCGTGAAGCTTGTTCTCCGACGTTGCCCACTTCGCTTTGATATGCCAAAAAAGTTTTGCTTCTCTCCATATACCAAGTGGCACGTGCTCCCTTCAACGCCCGTGCCTGTGAGCAGCAGTGGCCTCGAATGCCTTAAGCAACACTCGCGAGCGCCTTTTGTAAAGAATTCAACCAACAGCGCTCTCCAGGATTAACGTTGGTGGTCCGCGTTTTTCTCAATCGGTGGTCCTCAACCTCTTGCGTTCCGCAGCCCTTTCGGAAAAGAACATGTCTGTGCGTATGGATTTTGCTGAGTTGCCTGACCGCCTAGTCTTTGAATGGGCGTGTTTGCTGGGTGCACAGAAAGCAACGCCATTCGATTCTTGCGCAGTACTTTTCAGCCCTCCCGCGAACATGTGGTTGCCAAAAAAGTGCTCAAAAAAGGAATCAAATGTGTTTGTACACGCTTGGCGGCAAGTGTGGGCAAACTCGCCACAACACACGGTGGCGACGAAATTGCGCAGACTGAGCCTTCGACCGGAACGGGATTAAGTAAGAACGCGGCGCAAGGTTGTTGCGAACATAAAGAAAACTGTGTGATGCGTCCGCGTGACGCTCTCTATTCCGAACTTTGTGCTTTACGTCATGGCCAAATTAATCACCACCTCTGTGATGCGCGCATCAAAGGCAAGAGGAGAATTCCGCGATATCCACGAGCCGCGCGACGGCACAGATTCGCATATGGCGGTGAAACGGCAAAGCAAAAAGAGTTTCGTGGTTCTTCTCGGCCATTTGGGCTCACAAGAACGCACTTTGGGCGCACTGCGTCGCAAAAACTTTTCCGCACATGCCCGCAGTGCGTTTGAAAGGTGTAGTTTGTTGGCGCCGCTGCGCGCGCGTTGGTATGAGCACGGCTTTTTGTGGATCTGTAGGTTTTGGGCACAGCCAGAAACAAAAGCGCTGTTCGCGAAGACACGCCTCTGCACGTCCCAGCCGCTCTTGTTTTACTTTTCTTTTTAAAAGGAAAAGGATGTACACTGTGTTCAGGCGTTTCTTTTTATGCGCCGCGGCGTGGTGCGTTTTGTGCCTTGCAACGCCGCGTTGTCGAGCTACTTGTAAAAATGTCGGTTCTTTGGAGCTGGCCATCGATTGCCAAGAAAAACTCGAAGACAAAAAGTACCAAATAAATCAGACGAAATTGTTCGGGCATTACAACTTCTCGTGCTTTAAAGAGAACGGAGAAACGAGGGTCGGTCTAAGCGTGGAAGGAACTGAACTGAAAAAACAACTGAGCTGGCTTGGCGGCTCGAGCGCGTGTTGCCGCTACGATGGCAAGGTTGATAAGAAAAGCTTCAAATGCTCTGCAAGGAGGGCTCGTTCAATGATACATATTCCAAAAGACGCTTGCACTCTTTACGTTCAAAATGACGGCACATTGTGGTTCAGCACAAAGGTGGACGGCACCAAAAATGTCACATGCATTACTTCAGGGCTCTATGGCCAACTGCAATTTTCCTTCAAAGCCGTAAAAGGGTCAGACAACGGTAGCCCCACAAATATCACGCTCGATGTCGCCACCTATGCTGATGAGCCGTTTATTTCTGGCTTTAACGTGTCGTATCTTCCTGATGCGAAGCATTTCCAAGATCTGCAAACACAAAACTCACACACCCATCCCGAAAGAAAGAATGAATTGAAGCCAGACGCCAATGGGGCCAACTTCGGTTCTACAAGACCTGAAGCCTCACTCAATCCCACTCACCCTTCCAAAAAAGCAGTTTCACACAGACCAGTAGCCCATGCCAAACCAGCTGTCACAGATAATCCCTCTGACAAACCAAAGGGCATTCGAAACGAAAAGCAGGACGATCCTTTGGAGAGCACCGCGCGTCCAGAGGGAGAAGGCGAAAGACCATATAACACTCACGGCGCATCGGCAAGCAAAAAGGGAACAGAGGCTGAGGCGAGCCGTGGCCACGCGAACGCTGTGGTTGCGCTTTCGTTGCCAATACTGCTTATCCATTTCGTTGCAGCGTAGCACTTCGGTTTTACGAAGATGTGTTTGAGTTAAATCTCTTGTTGCTTCTTTGTCTTGCCCATATCCATTTTAAATTCCGTTTCTCTCGTTATGCGCGCGCGCATCCGTTTTTGTTTTCATATTCACCAATGCAGCGCCTTTGACCGCTTCATTGTTCATTATTTTTCAGTAAGTGCTTGCCCGTGCGGTAAAATATGCGATTTCCGAATAAACACAGCGCTTGCCGCCACTTCACCACTGACAAACAAACGGTGGATGTGTAAGCAATGGGCCCCCTCTGCTCGGAACATAATCCTGCTGCGGCGCCGCTCCCCGCCGGAGTTCGAGAAAACAACGGCGGCTGTTGCTGTTGCTTTTGCCTTGTGGGTGCGAAAACTGTTCCAAACTAAGTGCCTTTTCTGCGTCGTTACCTTCTTGTTTGCCTCTGCTTTTAAATAGTGAAGTTCGTGGATGTTTGTTGCCGATGCGAAGCGGCGTTCATTAGCGGCACTTCATGCTTTTACGGGGAAGGACTGCTTCGCGTGCTCGTTGCCGCAAAGCTCTGCCGACAGCTCATTGTCGCATGTTGTTCTTATAAGTCCCCCGCTCCCACATCGCAGAACTTTTTTTTGGCGCGTAAAGCGTTTCTGGTCATATGCCGCTTGTGCTGCTCCTGCTGATTGGCGCGTGCGCATCGGTGCATCGGTTTAGTTGGGCTTTTTGGTGCAATTCGTGCAAAAGTCGGAAGCTGTCACGATGGACTCGGCGTTCCTTCTGCTGACACCGGACCTTCGCCGCCGCGGTGAAGTCATGCGGCGCCGTTGCGCGACGCTCGTGGCGTGCTCCGTGTGTGCAATTTGTGGTTCCACGACGCGGCGTTGGGAAGGTTAGGCTTGGGTGCAGAAAGGGTCGGAGAGTACCCAACGACGCGCGGGCCGTAGGATGAGGGCGAAGTCGCTGCGGCTGACGCGGCTGCTCCGGCGGCGGGTTGGCCATTGTGTCTACGAAAGTGCACCGCGCACGAATCTGAAAGTGTGGTTTTTGATGACCGGAGAGAATTTGTTGGCCACACCGCGCGGAGATGTGAACGTCTGTTCCGCTGCGTTTGCCTTCATGCTTTACACGAGTTGTTTTCGTTTTTTTCTTTCCAAGAGTTTGCCTCGCCGGCATGGTGGTAGTCTCGACGTTTTGGGGGAAATAACGTGCGCTGGTTTGCGTGGCCACAACCGTGCCCTTTGTTCCTCAAGCAAAATCTCTGTGCTGGAAGCTCTTTTCGGTTAGCCGCGGCCGTGTCGGCATGCTTTTATTTCGAGAAGCCAGCGGAAAAAAAGGGCTAGCCTCAAATAATCTTTACACATCCTTCCTCTGCCTTTGCTAGGCGTGTGTTTTAGTATTGTGTTTTTTACTGAAATTAAACCTTTTTTTGTAAGTGAATAAAATATTGTGGCAAACACATTCCAAAAAACTGCGTATGCGGAATGGAATAGAATGTTTCTCTGTGTGCTCTATGCGCTTTTGTTGAAAGGCATGGACAGACTTTTTTTCTTTTGCCTATCGACATCGGTCGGGCGTCGGCGTTTCCCATGCTGATGATTTCTTGCGCCGGGCGAACCGAGAGCTCCTCTCGTTCTCTGAAATCAAGCAGGTGAAGTTTATGATTTGCAAAACGCGATCTTTTCTCCTGAATTGCAAAAGAGTGGCGATTTCATCCGCGCATTCGAAGCAACAAAGGAATGCTTTCAGAATGAATGGCGTGCGTTGGAGGAGGGGATATTCGCGACATTCCAACAGTAAGAAGCGGCACGGTTACAAAATCACGAAGAGCGCCAACACATGCAAGCACATTGTGCCTGTGTGGACGGTGAAAACAACGACTCAAGGCAAAGGATTTGCCGCCTGGAAGGTCAAATTCAACACATGTTCGAGCACTCGAGGCTGAGAGCAGTTTTTTGAAGTCTGGGACGGTCCAAACGGCTATGGGCACGCGATGCGCGAGCGCTCGACTATTTAACGGCAACCTTATCCAAACACTTCTTGACAGCGTGCCGCGATATATTTCCAATGCCCCCAAAAACCGGTTTTTTGTTCCAAGGCGCATGGGATGTGGTGGCGTTATGGGTTAGGACCGTTGGCGAAATGACCCTCACGGAAGGCTTGAATCAGCTAGATGTGTGCGTTTATAATCGACGGCGTCTCTTGCATACGGCCGGCGCGCGTCAAGGAATGCAAGCGAAGTCACTCGCAGGGGCACTGAAAGACCCTCGAGAGGAGGAAGGACCGCACCACCAGGCGCGTTAAAAGGCCAAGAAACAACAAACGCCTGCGCCGAGCAAGGCTAAATGCTTACGCTGCGGGCCAACGAGGTATTACAATTCAAATTGTTATGCGAAGGTGGCTCGCGAGCCTTATTGGAAGCAAAAGAGCGTGCAGTGTCACCGGAAACAATGAACTCCGCGGCCGATATGAAATTGGATTCCGCGGACGAAGAAAACAGAAAATAGTGTAAAGATCCCGGTTACATTGCACGGCCATAGGCCAGGAAAAAGACAATCAACAAGAGCGTGAGAAGAACCACGCGGTTTTAGAGAGCCATCGGCAGGCACAGGTCACGTTCCGGCAACACTCAAACCATTGAAGGCGTCCGCAAACGACATTGGCATAATAAAATCACCACGCCGCGACCATTACCTAGTTGTTTTGGCTTCGTAAGCGATCCGTGTCGCCAGGGGAATGTGGAAGGTGTAAGCATGGGAACAGCCAACGTAAATAATAAGACGCTTCGCCAAATCCACAGAAACACACAGCATGAAGGTGACTGGGGAGAACTTGCTTCGATTTATAATGAGTTTGAACATGGCGAAAAACAGCACCATGCGAAAAACAAGGACACTGTTGTTCCCTGTGATGTTGGCGAGTCAGTGTTTGCTGTTTCTTGCTGCGTTTCGTCTTGCTGTACAATTTCGTCGCTCTCGCCAGGCGTTGCGTCGTCTTGTGTGAGGTTGGTGTGACGGTTTGTTGCTGCGAGCAGTTTTTTTCCCAGTGTTCTGTTTGTTCCGTGGTTTTGTTTGGGTCGACCAAGTCGAGAACGAGGTGCAGCTGCTGTGTAGCTGCGTGCAGCTTTTTTATGATGGGCACGTCTCCTGTCTTCTTGCTTGTCCCCTGCTTTGTGTAGCAGATGCCCATGGCACTGTTGTCTGTGCCTTCGCCGTCGCACTGTGTTGTGTGCGTGTCTTCGAGGCACAAGACGCTTGGGCTCGTCGACTGTTCATCGTAGTGCAGCTGCTTTTTTATGTCCTGGGCGTTGCGTCGCAGGCCATTTGGTTCGACGTTCGTTCCCTGGTGCATCGTTGGTGTTTGTGTGCCGCAAATGTGTTGAGCGATGTTCCAGTTTTCCTTCATTTTCTTTGGTTCTGCACCAAAGTTCGTGCTTCCTGACTTTAGTATTTTTTGCCAGTTACTTTGACTGTGCAGTAGTACTTTTGGGCAATCCAAATCCCCTGTTGTAATTTTTGTTCCCTTACGTGCGCATGGGCATTTGGTTCCACCAGAACCGCCGCACGCTTCTGCAGTTCCGCCCGTGTTGCAAAGGACGATCATGGTCTGTGCTAAGCCGTCTTGATCGCTCGCCGGTGCCCATGTGCCTGCTTCTGTTGACGTTGTTTCGCCGTTCATCCTTTTGAGCTCTTCGTTTTCACTGTTTGCTAGCACCCCGGTCATTCCACTATCATTGTACAATGTGCCCTTGAAACCGTAAATAGCACCGTCAAGCAGTTGCGTCGCGTTCTCACCTGCCACCGCGGCTGTTGCGGCCTCCGTGTCCTCGCCCGCCACTTTCCCTGGGTCTCCGCGCGGCAGCTCCGCCAAAATGCATTCAACGTATGACTTTGCCTCAGTCGCTGTGCGCCACGCGGCGCACACCACCGCGAAGTCGGCTGTTGTGTCGCCGTTTCCTGACGGCTCGCACGCTGCGTGTCTCGCTCGCAGCCAAAAAACCACGCACAAATAAACAAAGAACCGCATGAGCACTTAACCTTGCAAACGTCTTCGGCGTTCTTCCTTTCCCTTGTTGACGCCTCCCCCTGCTGCGGTTGTGCTTCAACGGTCCAATCTTTTGGCGCGAAGGTCCCATGTTGGTTGCCCTATCCTCACGCAAACAAGCTCCGGCTGAGTTGACTCCCCGCCGATTCCCTCCATCGCGGAGACGTGTGTCCAGCCTTCCGTTTCTTGACGCCATCGCCTCAACACGCATGCGCACTCGCGCAAGCATGTGTTTCACCGACTCTGTCCCCCAACCGGCGGCCTGGCGTTTGTGACGCCCCCTTGCGCGCGCTGCATGCGGCTGTTGCGCCGCCACGGCGCGTCGCGGCCGCGCACCGCCGCCACGTGTTGTCAGGCGCCCCCGCGCTCCGCCGCCTGCTGTGCTTGCAGCCGCCCCACGCGACGCGCGCCTTGCCGTCACAGGAACGCCGCGCGGCACACCTCGTGGCAGCTTCTTTGCGAGCTCGCAGGCGCCCGGGCCGTCCTTCACCCGTGCCTTCCTGCTTGACGCGGTGAGCGTGTCCCAAATATTCTTCACCGTAACCGCCGCTTCGTCAACTCTCGCTCACTCCAGGCTCGTCGCCGCACCTCACCCCTGTTGTGACCGCCAACACCGGAACCGTTCACTGCTGTGTGGCCAGTGGCCTTCGCGCTCTCTCTGCGTCCGGTGCGCGCTGTCCTGCTCGCACTGCACAACCCGTGCGATGGTGCGTGCGCGTCGTGACTGCGGCTTCCGCGGCCGGGCCCTCGCCGCGTCTTGCTGTCGGCGGTTCCTGTCACCACCCTCGGCGAACCTCACACAGGCGTGCGAGACACTCCTCCCGTGCCCTGCTCGCGTCCGCAGCTCAGTTCCGCGCCGCCGCTTGCATGTGTGTGTAGCCCGTCGATGCGCACCCGACCTCCGCCAAAAACCCCAAGTTGCCACCGTCTCGTCCTCGGCCTGAGCAGCGCGCAACAGGAAAAAGGTGCGTGCGACACGCACGCGCATTCGCACACGCCAGCGCCTGTGGGACGCAGATCTCCGTCGAAAAGGGCCAGAGGCACAGAGCCGCAATTTGCATGGCGTGGACGGTTGCTGGGCGCGCATGCGAAGGCACGAGGGCGCCGCCGGAAGCACGTAGGAAAGTCTATCGCCGCTTATCAGCGCATCACCACACAGTCCGCGCAAGGTGGAAGATAGGGACGCAGAAGGAGGCACAGAAAAGCTGGACCAATGCGCGCCACAGTCGCCCGCGCCCGGCAGGACGAGAAGACGTGTTGAGGTTGACCGCGGCGGAGGCGCGCACGGTGCAAGCACCAACACGGCAGCACCTCGGAGCACGGTTCCTGAACGAGAGAAGAGCCGTGACGCGAAGGCGCGCATGCAACGAGGAACATTCAGAGCGGGACACGCGCAGTACAGTGTCGTAACCGCGAAGGCGGAGCGCACCCCGTGAGCCAGCGGCATGGACCACAACGCGGTGGACGTGTCAAAGAGACAAAGGGCAGCTTTCCACACCAGGCGTGTCGTCGGTGCGAGCTGGCAGCGGAAGGTGAATAAGCAGATTGGGGACGAAAAAACGCGACGTCGCGGAGGCGTGCCTCGACGCAATGAGCAAGGCACGTGCGGACGAACTGGAAATGCACGCACCGCAAGACAGTTGAAAAGGGTTGAACACTGTGTAAACGGAACAGACGGAATCGAGAGAGAGGAGAATGACCAGGCGAAAAGCAGGTAAAGGCGACTTGAGGCTAGGCGGCGAGCGGAAGTGTTGCACTGATTGGACTGCATGGAGCACGGGGGCAAAGAAGCTGTTAAGAAAAGAGCGCGCAGGCGCGCGCCGGTTCAGACGGGGAAGAAGTGGCACGCATTGGAAGCGGCGAAAGTGGTGCGCAAGGGGTGTGCGGACCGTCAAGGCTTCTAGGACATCGGGGAGACGGGGGCAAGGCGAAGGGGAGAGCGGGGTAGTGAAGGGGTCTGCAATGGCATGGGCAGCGTGAGGGGGAGAGACCGGGGAGGTCAAACGGGACGCTTTGAGGCTCGTCTTGGGGACGCGGCTTGTGGACGCGTTTGGGGCACGGCGAGGAGCTGGAAGAGTTTTTAGAGAGATGGTTAGCTCGACGGCCTTGTTGGCAGCAATGGATGTTCTGCTGCCGCTTTCACGCGTTGCGTGGGCAGCTGGCGGCGCTGCGCTGGCAGCCGGAGGCGCGGAGCATATGTGCGCATTTGTCGGCAAGGTGGGGGAGGCAATGGACGCAGCTTTTCTTGCGACACTGAAGACTGCGGAAACGGCGCGCTTGCTCGCTGAGGAGCACGGGAGATTGGAAAGTGAGCAGGCTGTACGCGCCTTGGCTGCCGAAATGGACTGCACGCTTGACGAGGAGGGCGAGGAGGCCAGCACAACGTTGGCCGAGGTGAAGCGCGCGCTAGACGGCTTGATGGTCGGCCAGCAAACAGCAGTCGCAGCGACGAGGGACCTCGCAAAGGCATACGCCTCGGCAAAGGACTTACTTCAAACAATGGGCTCGCTCATCGACACGACAAACAGCCCCACAAAATCGTGCCTCGCGTCAGATGGCACAAACTTTGCGTCGACGTATGGCGAAGCGCAGATAAAAGCACACCTCGAGTCAAAATGCGCAGACGCCTTCAAGCAAACCCAGGTCACTCTGAAGACAAACTGGGAGGACGAAGCGAAAAAGATGGTCGCAGCACCAATAAGCCTGTTAAAAAAAGAAGAAACGTGCATTACGTACGTTAGCGGTACACAAGAGACTTGCCGGGGCTCGGGTGGCTGGACGTCGTCAGGCGAGACAAGCAGCCTTTTCGAAGCCACTGACAACGGCGCAAAATGCCAACTCCTCTCCATCGCCGGAGTCAGCAACATGGGTCTCGCACTCAAAGGCACAGGAAGCGGTGAAGCCACAACGCACCTCGGCACCTTCTTCAAGGCAGTCGCCACAACAAGGAACGGCGTCTTCACTATCGACACGGAGCAAGCCATCGACGGCACTACCGCAAGAACCTTGAAAAACATCACCGAGGACTTCAACAATACCATCGACACGGTCAAAGGGGCAAAGACGCTGCTGGCGCAACGTACGCAGGAGAAGGAACAAAGAAAAGAAAGACTGCACAACCTGTTGAAACAAACCGCACTTTGCATCGCGAAGCAACCTGCAACGACGCAACGATGAACAGGCAAGAAGGACGACACAAGAAGCACCAGCAACGCCGCAAGCACACAGGCAGACAAGAACACTGCACACCTTCAAGGTGAGCATGCATCTCGGCACAGCGACGACGAGGGCTCAACCGAGGAAACCGCAACAAGCACAAACAACAGTCCGCACACCGCTGGACACCTCGGCTTGACAGTCGCAGCACTAGTCCGCCTCGCCGCATGGAGCGCACAAACCACGCCGATGCACGCATAAGCACAGCGCACGGAAATGCATTCAGAAAAAAAGGAGGCGCGAGCAAGCGGAACACAATGGTGGACAAAGGGTCAGAAGAAAACAAGCGCCAATAATCAACACGCAGAGGACGCAAGTGAAACGAGGCACGCACACACCCATCAAACAGAGAAAAGAAAAACGAGGTAAAGATAAGGCGAAACATGAAGGACGCCGCGACGCAGGTCCAGGTCAACAAATGACCTGGATAGCCAGCACGGCTGGCGCAGAGGCCACGCGACGAAATGGGCACTGGGCCTGGACAAAGCGCGGAGCGAGGAACAGCCAGGAACAGCACAGCGGACAGAGGAAGCAACGCGCGATAAAGCAACACTGGGAAGGTGAGACAACAACGGCGTCGACAGCCGCAAAGGGACGCACAAGAAGGGAAACAGAGAAAGGAGAAAAAGAACGAGAAGCGAACGCGCCGCACCGCAAGGAAAACAAAAAGACAGAACCATGGAAAGGAGGCACGCCACAGGCGGAACTCAGGAAGACACACCGTCACACCCAAAGGTACCAAGACAGCACGCACGCCGACGCAATACAAAAAGAAGACGAGGAGGAGAGACAATGACACGTCGGCGCGCACAAGAACAGCGGCCGAAGGAGAGACAAGGGAGCAAGAGAAAAATGAACAGGAACAGCACAGAAAAAAGGCAAAAACACACACACTCACAAAGGCAAGCACGCAGACACACACAGAAGAAAAAGAAAAAACAGCAAGCAAACAGAAGACAAGGGAAACAAGAAAAACGAAAACACACCTGAAACCTGAGAGCACATGCAGCGCGCAAAGGACAAAATCAACAGCAAGAAAACAACACAGGCAAACCACTGCGCAAAAAGCACACCCACACAAAAAACACAGCAGTGGTCAAGAAAAAACACGCCAAGAAAAAACAGAACAGCAAAGAATGGAAGACTGGCAAAGACTTCGAACACGAAGGAAAACGGTCAGCAACACCCAAAGAGCGCACGCTGCACCGGGCAGCGCGCAACACCCAGAACCAAACTGCCGCACCAAAACACAAACAGGCGAAGAGGGGCACGTGGAAGGCGAAAGAACAGCAACGTGGGAAGAAGCAAGGAAAAAACGCAGCGTGGAAACAAACAAGCCAGGCAACACGACACGCACAGCAGAAAAAGACGCTCGACAAAAAGGACACGCAAAAACACCAACAACACAGAGGAAGGTGCCAACAGTTGCGAGAAAGGAAGGGCACGCAAGCAGGCAAACCAACAAGCACTAAAACAAAGCAGCGCGCAAACAAACTCGGAAAGAGAGAAAGACACGAAAAGAACACAAACAACACACAAAGAAAGAAACGCCAGACGCACACAGAGACACACACGTACACACCACCCATGCACAGCGGCATTGAACGCGCAGTGGCGCAACAACAGGCTGCAGGACGGCCTTAGAAAATGTGGACGCAGAAACAGGCACAAAAGAAGGAAGGGCACGTCACAGACAAGCAACACACACACCAAAAAGGTAGAAGGTGAGACACCGACCACAACAAAGAAACACACAACGAAGGCTTGCGCGGAACACGGAGCAAGCGCAGGAAAAAACGCATCGCAGGAGAGCACGCACAAGGCAGACAGGCAGGGCAGAAACACGGAAACTGGCACAGAGAAGGCAGGCGAAAAAGAAAGACGAGACACACACGCACAAAGTAACAAAAAGAAACAGCGTGGTGAAGACGCTGGTTGGCCGTTTTGACGGACAGGACGCGCACGCGGAGGCGAGCGAAAGGAGCACACAACGCAAAACACAGCCACAACACACAGTCAGTCACGCGGGAGCGCGCTGGAAGGGAAAGAAAGGGAAAGAAAGCAACAAGCCAGCGCGCCAGAAACAAGAAAACATGGCAAACAGCGGAACACACACCTTCGAAAAGTGCCGCAACAAGAGAACAAACTCGCGCAAAAGCAAAGGGTTTTCGAAAAAAACACAGCAGACACAAAGAGAAGAAAAGGAAGGCAACACAGCAAACAGAACACAGAAAAGACATTCGGACACAAAGAAAGGGAGAGCCGGCACAAGCACAGAAAATAAAAAGCAACGGCTTCACGCACGACGCTTCGCCACAGAAACAAAGAGCACCAAGAACACGGACCACCGAACACGACGAGACGCAAAAGAAGGCGCACACACGCCATCAGAAAACAGAAAGAGGCGAACAGCACGAAGCAGAAACAGACAAAGACACGAGAACCAGGACGGGGATCACACAGGAGGCAACACACAGAAAAAAACAGCAGGGCCCAACCAACACAAAGCACAGAAAAACGCCACACCGCAAACAAGAGACAACCGACAACAAAAAGGACAATAGGGCAAACACAAAAAACACGGACCTCGCAAAGAGAAGAACAAGTGACGCCCGCCAAGCGGGAAAAATCAGCAAAAAGCCACGCAACACAACAGGACGAAACGAAAAGCAAAGAAAGGCCAAGCCAATGCCGACACAGCAAAAGGAACAACGGCAAAGAAGGCGCGAGCAGTGAAAGAACAACGACGGTGAATGGCACAGGCGGCAACGCGGGCAACAACAGGAAGCAGACGACAGAAAAAGAAAGAGGCAAGAGAGAAAAGAGCGCAAGCCGCGACGAAGAAAGCACGCGGAAAGACAGCACAGAACAAGAGAGAAAAAACGGCAGCCGCGAGAAAAAAGAGGGAGTTGGCACACGCAAAGCGTGCCACTTAAAAAAAGGCAGCCGGCACGCATGAGAAGCCGACACCAAGGTTGAAGCGGCAAGAAAGGCAAACAGAAAGCACGCAAAAGCCGTAAGCGAACGGGGGCAAACACTCATCCAAAATAAAAAAGGGGTAGCAGCACAAGCAGCCTGGGAAAGGAAAAAAGACAGTGACGAGCAGAAAAAGGCACCGACGCGCTGACATGTTTGCGTTTCACCGTTTGAAGCCCTCAACACGGCGAGAGCAGGAGCAAATAAACGGCAGGTCGCACAAATGGGCAGAACACACATGGGAAAAAGACACACGGCACGGAGGCGCGCAAAGCACGCCGCACCAACCGGGTCTTTTTTGCACGGGAATGACCAACAACAAAGGCACGAAGCGAACAATGGGAAGGAAAAAGAAAGCCACACACTTGCACGCGCGTGGCGCACCGCCAGCACAGAAAAACACAAACAAAGAAGGGAACAGACAAGGAGAGGGGAAAACACAACAGCAAAGAACCGAACATGACATCCGACAAAACGAGCAGGTGCACACATAAGAAAAACAACGCAAGGGCACGCACCCATCAGCACACCAACACCGCAAAGAAACAAAAAGAACACGAACGTGCAGAACAGTGGCGTGGTGCGTTTTGCTGCTTTTGCGGCGTCGAGACATGCATCAGGCGACCCGGCAAAAGATACAGCACGGTCCAAGAAAATAAAATGAATTGGGCGCACAACGCAACGCGTAAGAAACAAAAGATGGAGATGCGAGCGTCGCCGCTGTGGTGAAAGCACTTGGGTGCGCGGTGAACGCAGCAAAGATATCAGAAATGGCAACTAAGATACTCGCGGAGCAAACGCTCAACGACTACGAAGTGGCCGGCAACGTGCGGGTGGCAGGAGGCACACTGAAGGAACAGGTGAAACAACCGCAAAGGTTTACGACCAGCTCGCAAAGCAACACGCAGATAGACGTTTCGACTAGCAACGCTTTCAAAGCGTGCCCACTCACACCATTCCTCAGCTGGCAAAATGCGAATGGCCCAGGCGTGCGCACACTCGCCGCGCAGCTCACGGGCACAGAACAGGGAATGAACAAGGGAACGAACGGAGCCGGCGGCTGGGCATGGAAACCCTTGTTCGCAGGACTCATCCTCATGACACCCGCAGGCGACAGCTCAAAGCACGTGAGCGGCCTCAGCACACAAAACACGGCGTTCGAATGGTCTGCAAAAGCAGACGACATTTTGAACAAAATCGTGGAGGACACGACACAAACGGTGAAAGACTTGCAAGCGCTGCGAAAGAAATGCACGGGCACAAAGGCGCCGTGCGGCAAGCACACAGACGACGCGGAAGAGCAGCTTCGGCAAAAGTACGCGCGAAGATACGAAGCGGAAGACCAGCCAGACAGGCCGCACAACGCGGCGACCACGCAGGACATCGGGGCACAAAAAAGCAGCCAAGACAGAGGACGCACGCACCCACAGCACACACACACACCGAGAGACCAAAACACACAAACACACCGTGACACAGCACGCGGTGCGCACAGCAGCACATTCGCGCAAGCGCTTGGCGGGTTGCTCGCAGCGCTGCCTGCGCCGCAGCACTGACACACCGACCGTCACGGAAACGACCTGAACAAACATGCATCTCAGCAAGTCGCGACGCGACGCACGCGAGACAAGGACCTCGCTCGCAGGGCGGCGCCGCACAAGCACACAACACTGCGCCGCGCCCGACACGCAACACGTGAAAAAAAGGTTAAGCAAAGTGATGCTTGCACGAAGTAGCAGCGTCGCGCGACCGACATCGACGCACTCTTGCGCCACGGACGTGACCAACATGGCATGAAGCACCAAGTCACAGGCAGAGAGCGAGAAACAAAGCCAAGCAGCCACAACACACCACAACGAACAAAAAACACAACAGAAGCCAACGCATTTGCAAAGCCCACGCCAAGCACAGGCACAAGGATCGGAAAAGCAGGTGTGAACACAGAAAGGATCAAGCAGCGCGCACACACAAGAGACACACACACACAACAGGAGGCGCGACAGCAGGCACAGCAAACAAAGACAAGGAAACAACGCAAGAAATAAGCAAAGGAAAAAGGCAACGGGAACACAAGAGACACACACACAACGGACACTTTGCGCGAACATGCGGACACAGCCACCAGGAAAGAGAGGGAATAGAGCACGAGAAGCCAACACGCACAGCGCGCCAAGCAACAAAACGCCCGAAAAAAGGCAAAGAAGAAAAGGGGCGAAACGAAGCACGGAGGGGACACGCACCAGACGAAATGAACAAAAGGGACGGAAGCAGCCCGTACAAGACACAAAAGTCAGACGGAAAATAAACAAGAAGCAAGGGACAAGAACACGATCGCTCAGAGTGCGAGGTCACACAAAGGAAGGCGAAGAAGGACAAAGCACCAGTAGCGGAAGAAAGTGCAAAACACGCAAGAAAAAAGGAAGAAAAACACAGCAAGGGCCCCAAGAAATAAAACAGAAGAAGAGAAGCAGAACAACAGAAACCGAGGAAGGAAAAAGACCACACACACGCACGGACCAAAGTACAACGCGGGGAGAGAGAAAAGCAGCACATCGCAACAAGTCGTTAAGTGCGGATTGGTAAAACCACCATGCCAACCCCGCTCAAGGAAAGCAAATAGAAAGGCTGGCAATTCAGCATAAAAAACAAAACACTCAAAAAAAAGAATTCACTTTCCAAAAAGAAGTAACAAGCCACAGGCCAATAGGAAGCCTACCAAAAGAGGACACAAGAAAATTCACATCATGAGAAAGGGCCAGAAACAAAAAAAGGAAAAAGAAAGTCGCATCGAAGAGAATACTGAAGAAAGGAATTGACAAAACAAAAGTCATAATACTCGGACAAACTTCGCTTACAAAAATGCAAAGCACGAAAAGGAAAAAATAACACAACGAAAGCTCGACTCGGAACAAAACAACGCGTTCGCCAACAAGCCCTCAAAGTTGACGCACTTGCTCTCTGCCTCTCGGTAGTCCAATGTTCGCTCAACCGCCACGCGAGCAGCACGCTTTAATCACAAAAAAGTCGAAAAGAAACATACAACGAAATAAAAATTCAGCAAAAAGCACGAAAAGGAAATAAAACACACATCTACACGTTCCTCGAAACGAAAAAAACACATTCCAGGTTTCTCCTCTCCTCTCCTTTTCTTTTCTTTTTTTTCCTTTCTTTTCCTCTCCCTTTCCCTTGACTTGGGCTTTCCCCGCAGCTATTCCCACTTTGGCAAATTACAGATTCCCCATAGGTTCGCCGATCCTGCCTAATTTTTGTTTTTGTCGGTTCTGTGATTTTTGGTTCTTCTTTGCTTTCCTGCTTGTTTTTTGCCCCCTCTAGTCTTTTACCAAGTGTCCAATTTTGCAATGACACAAGCACAAAAAATCAGAGATAAGATTCTTTCTTTGTGCTTTCCTTGTCTTCTTTTCGTTCTGGTTGTTCTCGTCTTTGACGGCAACATCTGCCGCAGAAAAGAGTTAATTTGTGTTCGCTGCTCGACTTTGGCTTTGTGCCTTTCCGCGCGTCTTTCTTAGAATGTTTCGGTGCCTGCACTGCTTTACCCCTTATCACCTCTTTTCTGTCACGCGGCTTCAGCGTGCGTGTTTTTCACATTGTCAATGGTCTCTGCCTTGCACCTCGTTCAAAGGCGAAGCTGCATGGGCCTTTCCAACTCGCTGTTCCTTTTTTCCCCACCTCGTGCACTTCTGCACGCATAGTGTGCCCTCTCGTGCGGGGCGAAGCCTCATTCAAGGCCCCGTTCACCGACTGTTCCCGCGCTGTTCCTGGTCGCGCCTGTGCCCTTTCCGCGTGTCTGCACGCCTTTGTCTCTCTGAGTTCCTTCGGTCCTCCTCCTTCCTAGCGATCCTCGCGTCTCCGCCATCCCAGCCTAATTTCGCCGCTGCATTATAGCAAAAAAAACGCTTCGCAATCAATGCTACATTTACAAAAAAAGGCCGGAAAGCTTACCTTCCCTGTCTGTCCATCTTGCTCTCCTTCGTCCTCTGGTTTCGTTTGCGGTGGCCGCGCTCTCCCGTCAGAATTCTTGCGAAGCGGCTCCGCTGCACGTTTATAGATTACAGCTCCTTGCCTCAAAACCTCACCACTCACTTGCCCCGCGTTACTCTCTGCGCGGCCTGCGGGCTGACCCGTGCAACGTCGACGCGGCGCCCAAGTGCTACATTTCTGTTGTCCCGTGCGTCCGCCCTTTTTCGGTCGCTGTCACGCTCGCTTCTGTGTTGCGCTTTCTTCGTCATGAGTCCTTTGCGGCGCGGCAGGCGCCTGGCAGGCGCGTGGTGCCGCGCGCTTTTCCTCCTTCCCCATGGCCCAAACTCTTGGTCCGTCTTCCAGGCTTTCCCATGCATCTGATCCAGCGCAAACGCTAGCCCGGCACTTGCGTCCCCCAAGCGCCAGCCGCCACTATCCCCTTATCCGCGCTCACCATGTCCATCCTCCCGCTCCTCCCCCGTCCTACTGTGTCTTCCCCCACTCCCGTTCTCGCCATCGCTTGCGCGCACTCACTGTGCATTGCTGCTCTTGCTTCCGCGGCCCCTGCTGTCCTTCCTCCCATGTGTCAACCTTTCCACTTCTCTGCATTCCTCGTGCACCGGCGCAAAGTCCAAAAGCACCTGCAAATCCACATCCTTCTGTGCGCACTCTCGTGTTTCGCGCCGCGCCTGAATTTATCCACGCTTGCCGCAAAACTACTGTTGTCTCTTCTCTGACCCATGTCTATTTGCCCGAGTCTCTTTCCGCTTCGGTTTCCCTCTGGCCCGCACGCTGCTGCCCACGGCGTCTCGAGCACGCAGGCCTACAAAAGGCCTTCCCTTCGCAGGTGCTGTGCGGCAGGCTTCGTCAAGGCACAAAATCCCTCGCTTCCCGTCAGTTGTGCGCCGTGTTCTTTGGGCCTGCCTTTTCGCGTTACACTGTTGTCGTCTTTCGCCATCCCACTCCCGACCACCACGCAGCAAAGGTCCATGGTGTTCTGTTAATCTGTCCTTCTGGCCCCGCTTGCTGGTCTGCAAATGAATCACCGCGGGTGCCATTGCATCTCTCCTCCTCTTCGCCTTCTCGTCTCTTCCTTGCGCCATGGAAAGCAACATCCGTCGTCCTTTCGCTCTCACCGTGCGCTTAGCGCCTTCGTACCCCTAATAAGCCCTCGTCCCGTGCTTCACCCCTGTCAAGCCTCGCCTTCCTCAGGCGCCGCGCCCTGCTCGCGCCTCCCCTGCACCTTTCCACAATTAGCCTCTAAAGCGCGCAACCCCTGCCTCCTTTCTTTTGCTGCGCGCTTCTTCGCCCTGCTTCCCATGAGCTCAGTGTCGTTCTCCTATCGTTGTCCTGTCTTCCAACCTTCCTCTCTTCACTCGATGTTGGCGCGCTGCTCGCGGCACTTTACTCCCGGTCCATCGGCCCACCTTGACGACGCCATCTCCTCCGTCCCGTGCCTCTTGTCCTCCTTCTTTGTCCGCCTGCTCAAACTCCAAGCACTTCGTCCACCCTCTCCTTTCGCTCGTGTTTTCTCTCTGAGATTTTGCCCGCTTCTCCGACTCTCTCTGTACGGCGCATCTTGGTTCCGCTCTGCTGTGTGTTCTACCGGTTTCCCGCGCATGAGTGCTTCAACCGTCTTCTTCATTCCGCACGCTGGCGGCTTGGCAGCCTGTCTTACGAAAAATCCCCCTCACCCCTCGCCCCTGCCTGCTGCCATTTTGCGTCCCTTTTTCCATGTCCCGTTAAGCCTGGTGTTGTCTTGTCGCGCGCCGCCGGACTTCTTGTGCGGTCCTCCGACGCAAATCCGTTATTCTGCCTTCCGTCTTCTCGTCCCCCGTACTGGTCCCCTCTTTCTGTGTGCACCAGTGCCCTTGTGTGCACCAAGCGTGTTCCACGCTGCTCTTTGCCTCTTGCCTCTTGCCTCGTCCTGCGTCGCCTCTCGATCCTGGCGTCGATGCTTCTGTGTTGCTTGCTTTACTCCCCTCGAGCCTCATGCCCAAGGCTCTTTCCCGGTTGTCCCCTCGCCTCTTCTTTGCCTCGTAATGTCCGCGCGGCGCCTCTCAACTTTCCTGCCATCGCCTTCCAAAAAACCCCCTCGCCTGGGACGCATTTTCTCCTCTATCCGCTCTGAGGTGATGGCGAAAACTGCCTGCATCCATTACGTTGCAATCACTATGTCGTGTCCTGGTTGTGCCCAAATCTCTCCGTCTTTCTCGACAGTCCCTCTTTGTTGTCGTCCCACGGTCCAACTCTCTTCGAACGTCTCTCCAAACGCTGCTCCGCGTCAGTGTCTTCATCGCTCATAATCTGCTGCCTGTAGTTGCGTCGCGTCCTGCCCTTCTCCTTTGCAGTTCCCTCAAGCTGCGTTCCATCTCCCTCCGGCGACCTGCGCTGCCCCCCGCGCGTTCTTTTGCTGCCTCCTCCTTGCGTGCTCTCATGTGGAACATTCTGTGTCAGGTGCGTTGGCAAAATGGAAATATAAAATTCTAGCGCGGCAGTGTCCACCACGCCGCGCGTCGCATGTGTGCTTGCCCTGCGCCGCGATAGCTGCGAAGCCCCGTGCTGTGCCTACGCTGCGCACGCGTTCTACCTGTGTGACCCCTTTTTTCCTCTGTAACGATGCCAAAGTCGTGCATCGTGCGCCCTCAAGGCCAGCTCGTTCCTCGTGGCATTGCGTCGTCCTTCCCTTCGTCTGACCTCGTCCACCTCTTACTGTGCCTACTCTTCCCTCTGCCCTTTCCTGTTCCCACTCTGTCATGGCTCCTATTAACCCTTTGGCCGGACCCATTTCCATGCTAACACCGTTCGTTTCGTCAAAACCATTCCCGCCAAAGCGTGCTTCCTCATTACTTCCTCTGCGCTTTGCGTGTTGTTCTCCTTCTCTTTTGTTTGTGCGGTGGTCCCGGCCTCCGCGTGTGCTCGGACTTGAAACGTCGCCCACCTCCTCCTCCTTGCTGCGCACTCCACGAACAAGAGCCAAAACACGCCGCCTGCGTCGCCTTTTCCCGCTCCCGTGTTGTTTATACCACCGCTGTGCCTTCTGCGTGTCCCTGCCTTCAAGGCCTCGCTACTTTGCCGATCCACCCTTTGGTGGCAACCCAACCGTGCCTCTGGCGCCCAGTCCGCCACTGCAACCCGTCTCTTCCCGCATCCCACCTCTCCGTGTGCGTGCCCTTCGCGCCTGTTGCCGTCCTCACCTCCTCCTGGCGTTCCTTCATCCTGTCTTCCCTTCTTCGGTTCCTCTGTCCGTGCAAAATAACTTTCGTGTTGTCAACCGGCTCTCAAGCATTTTTGCCTCTGTCCTTTTGTTGCGCCTACGTTCTATGTTGCGCCTGCACTTCCGCGTCACCGTTTTGCGCCAAGGCAACGAGCCCTTTTTGCCTGTTACGCGCGCCTCCCGCCTTACCCCTTTTCCCTCGGCTTCGCCAATGGCAGCGCGCTCGCCTTTGTCCCGGCAGTCCCTGTCTATCCGCCTTACTCGTCTCACTCCTGCTGCACTTTTCGTATCGGAGCCGCGCTGCCGCAGTTCATACCCCTGTGGTTGTCGCCACATCACTGTGCGTTTGCCTCGTTTCTCTGGGCTTAGATTGCTGTCGAGCATCGGCTCGCAATTTCCTCCCACCAAGTCTCTGTCCGTGTCTTTTCCCTTCGCTTCACTTTTCTGACCTGCGCGTCCTGCATTCCGCCGTCCCCATTTCCCTCTCTTCCCCCCCTTACTGCGCTTCGACGTGTGTCTCGTTCCGCGCGTCGTTCTTTATTCCAATCCGTCCTGTTGGCGCCGCTCGCCGAGGCTCGCTGGCCACAGCTGCGAACTTCTGTGGTTCGGTCTCGCATTCCTCTGCTACCCTCAGTCCGCACCTTGTGTTGTCGCGTTCCGCGCTTTGTGTTCTCTTCGTTCCTGTAGCTGTCCCTGCCTGTCCATTGCCAACATCTGAACCTCTGTGGGACCCGCTGCAACTGTGTACTTTCGCTTTCGCGCCTCCCGCGTGCCATTCCACGCACTTCCTTCCTTCATCCTCTACTCCCTGGTGTCCTCGCGCGCCGAGCTTTGCATATGCTGTTCCACGGCGGCTGCATTCCCCTTTCTTGCTTTCTCCTGGCTTTCCCCTCCAGCGCATTGTTTCCGCGCAGTTCCGTTCGTAAACCCTTCCTTGTGTCGCTCACCCCTGGCCTTGGTTCGCGCACCGACACCCCATCGCCTTGCTTTTCCAGCGCCGTCAAGCCCGCTGCCTGCGCCTCTCCGAGCCTTTTGCGCCGCTCCATTCGACCTCACGGCTGCCCCCCGTCCCCGCAAGTGAGGTCGCCTTGTGTGCTTTCCCGCCCCCGTATGGCGACCCCAAACTCCTCCGCGCGCGCTTCTCTTTTTTTTCCGCGCTGCTCCGCAAATCTGCCTCCTTTTTCTATCGCAACGACACAACCCCGCGCTAAGCGCGTGTCGTGTTCCTCTTCTGCTTTTCGCCGTGCTGCGCATTGCAGTCGACTTGCTTTCGCGATCTCGTTAACGCTTTCACCTCTTTTCTCTGCGGCCCTCGCAACTCCCCACTCTGCGCGGGCCCCAAACTTGTTCTTCGCCTCCGCACTGGCGCTGCGCACACTACCGGTCGGCGGTTGCCGCTGTCTCGCAACATTTCTCTTCTGTGATTCCGCGCACTCCTGCCCTCACTGTCATGCCTCACTCGCTTTGCGGTTGCCCCTCCATCAAACCTAAGCCTTGCATGGTTTTACCCTCACGCAAAAGGCTCCCGCGCCATACCTCGTCCGGT
>SOPI01000214.1:0-20711 GCA_021307395.1 Trypanosoma vivax
CCGCTTCCTGTGCCAAGTTGCTCGCGTATCTCCCCGCGAACCTCAATTGCCCGGCGTACTTGCACACTCCCTTCCCGTCCGCAGTTTGCAGCCCCTTTGGCGCTGCCGCCTCACAAGCCGCCGCGGCAAGCGCGAACAAGCACGCCGCAATGCAACAAAGCTTCCCCATACTTTACTCCTTCGCACCCTGTGCGAACCGTCCCCAAAAGAAGTGCAGTGTTGCGGCTTTAGTGCGGTCCCTTTCCTGGCACGAGAACAAAAACTCCATTCCTCCGCCGCTCCAAGCACCGCGTCATGTCAGCAAGGCAGAATCCCGGCTGCGCGCTGCCCTGGGTCGACCTCCCCGCCACAGTGCCGCATTGCGTTCAGTGCCAGCTCGCTGCTCGTCCCCCTGTGCTCTCTCTTGCCTCCTCCCTCCCAGTGCCGAGTCTCCGTGCAGGCCGCGATGTCGTCTGCCCTGCCCCTCGCAAGCCTCCGCGTCCCACTGCCCGACGCACGGCGCGCGACTTTCGCGCTGCCGCATTTCGGTGGGCAGCCGCCTCCGCGGACGGCTGTCGCGCCGGACTCCCGCGCACGCGTGTGCCCGCCGACGCCTCTTGGCGACGGCCCCCCTCCACACGCGTCTTTCCCGCGTGGCCCTCCAAACGCGGTGCCGCAGCGGGCTCGTCTGAATTGCCAACGCGTGCGGTGCGAGCAGGCTGCCTTCGTCTGACACCATTTCATCACCGGAGCGCGGCGTGGTGTGTCCTTATTCGGCCAGGCAACCCTGCTTGGCCCGCCGGAGTGCCGCCGCGTGCCTCGCGTCGCCCGCGGTTGCCGGCACGCCCGCAACCCATCGGACGGTTTGCGCCATTGCTGCAGGCGCCGGCGAACGTGGGCACGGCATCCTTTCCGCGCCCGCACTCCCTCTGCTGAGCGAGTCTTGGCGAAGCCGACGCCGATGCTCACCCGCCGCCCTCTGTGGCGTTACTCGGCCGTGTCGGTCGCACGGGGTGAGGGCGCTGCCTCCTGTGGCGCGCGGGGGACACAGCGGAAGGGACGCGCCAGCTCCAAGAAGCGCTAAGACGAGCAGGACGAAGTGGATGCGCCATTAGCGAACAGTCGTGTGTGCGTGGCGCCGCGCGGGAGAAGCAAGACATCCGGGTTGACCGTCGGATGCAGCTGATTCCCTACCACCGCAGCGAAGCCTGCGTGACTCAGGCGCACCGCGCGGTCCAGCACGCCAGAGCGGCACGGCAATGGCACTGCGACGAGGCCAGCGTGACAGCGCCGCAGTCGATGAGCGTGGTCGGAAGCACGGCGACGCGCGTTGACCCGCCGCGGGGGCCAATGAACGCACGCGAGACAAAGAGCAGGACGGTTTGAACGCAGAAGGACGCGCTGCACAAACGGCGGCCGCGGGCAAGAGGCGGAGGTGCGGAGGCCGAGACGAGTGGAAGGGCTCCGAAAGCCCGTCGGAGCGTCGCTAAGCACGCGACGCGCGAAGGGCGCGAAGAGCTAGACCAGGCCACGCTTGGGCCCAGTGTGGACAGCAACTGCTTGCCTCGCTTTCGAATCACGTCCGCGTAAAAGGCAACAGAGAGCAGCTAGTCGCGCAGCAGGCGCGGTGCGAGGCGCGGCCGGTGCAGAGCGAGGACCCGAACGTGAGCAGTGTGGACAAGCTTGCTCGCGAACGGGAAAGCGTTGAGGACGTCGTCGCGCGCGCGTGAGGGCACAGTCGCTCGAGCTGCAACGCAGTTGCGAGCACGCACGACCCGTGCATTGGGCGCACGAGGGGAGGGAACCAGGAGAAGGAGTGGGGCGGGGACCGCGAGCAAGTTTTTAGGCACGCTCACCCGCACGGACGAGGCGAACAAACACAAGGCCAAGTTGCTTAATCCGCGCTTCAAAAGAGGGGCGCAAGAGCAGGTCACATGTTGAAACTTCGTCTTGCCGCGTGGCGGGCGAAGGCGGAGGAAGCGAGCAGCACATGGGTGCACTGCGCGTTCCAGTCGGCAGAACACGGAAGAAAGCTAACGGTCACGGAAGGGAGTTGAAAAGCTAGCTAGCAAACTTCGGTCACAGAAAAATGACGTTCGCGGCGCAGTGAGCGGAGGCAGGATGCAGTGACGACCCTTGGCGTTGCGCACGGGATCTGCTCCCGATGCGCGCACGGGAGCTGTGTGAGGAAACGCAAGAAGAGGCCAGTTGCCGGACGAAGAAGTAACGCAGGACTGAAGGGAGACTCACACGAAAGGCGGTAGGGCAGGGAATCGGACTTCTTATTTGCTGCTGGCGAAGAGAAAGAAGAGCGGTCTGAGCGCAGCCCACGCTGACCCGCCGCAAACCAAGGGAAAATAATACCGTTGAAAAAAGTCCGAGAAGGACATCTTGTGTAACAATGAAACGAAGAAGAAAAAGGAATGGCTCAGGGCAGTGACATTCCGAGAGAGCTAGGAAAGCCGAGACGAAGGAACAGACTAGCGGCTTAAAGCCTTTCGAACAAGAAGAAAAAAAGGGAATCGCAAAACGAAAAAGCGCAAGAACAGTGTCAAAGGAGACTCGTTGTGCGTAGTCGCGGCACATGAAAATACGCGGAAAAAGAGGAGGTTCGCTTCGCTTGTTGACGTGTCGCGCCCCAAGGGTGGACCGCATATGGCCACAGTGGTTTGAAGACATGGGAAGTGCGATGGAGGAGAAGGTCAGGTAGGTGAAACGTGTGTGAGCAAAAATGATGCAAGCGAAGGCACGGAGGACGGGAAAAAGTTTTCGCCGCTGTAGCTGCGCAAGTGGTGCACAGGTACAGAATCAGTTCGAACTGTTTGCGTCGCCCGCTGTCCTGCACGATTCCCTTGTCTAGTTTTCTCCGGCGTCGGTGGCAGGGCCGACGAAAACGGGGCACATCTGTGTGACGGACTATCTGCGACTTCAGTGCGGCCAATGGACTCGGTGATGACGGGGCTTGTGAATTCTTTCTTATTGGTTGGAAGCGCGTGTGGGGTCATCGCCGCTTCCTTTGCGTCTGTGCCTCCAACTGTCTGCGAAGCAGCGCTGGCCGAACGCGACTGAGCGTGTGAAAGGTCGTTCTCTGCCTTGCTGTCCCTTGCACTTGCGGCGTGTTTCATGCGGCTGCCGTTGTCCAGTCTGATGGACTGCCGGTGTGCGCCAGCCGGACACGAGTGAGTCGCGCAGATTGGCACGCGAGGCCGGAAAATGGGAGCGACCAGCTGCTCGCTTTCTTCCGAGAGGCACTGTTCGGAAGCGAGGCGAATGGGAGGCCCCTGCCTTGTGCAGAGGCGGCCAACTTTCGCCCCGTTGCGAGTTTCCTTGTCTCTCTGCTTGTCGCCGACTTGCCATCCTGCCTCTTTGGCGGTGCCATAGTGCGAGCTCATCTGGCGCGCGGGGCCTGTACTAGGACCGGGTGGTCCGTGTCGCGCGCAGACGAACGCGCTTGAGTGGCCGCGCGAAGCGCAGTGGCGACTGGACACGCACAGGCACCGCTCGAGGTCTCTGCACTATGCGCCTATTTCCGTGCGTCCGTTTTACCGATGGGCGCCTGCGAGGCCAGAGCAGAGCCGCTTGCTTGCGGAGTAGGCACGGCAGCGGCTTGGTCGTTGCCACTCGATGACACGGCCAGACAGAGGCTCTTTGGGCGCGTGGGCAGGCGGACAGGACGAGCCGAGCGCAAATGGCGCCGCGGGGGAGGACGCGTGCAAAGGCGGTCCGAGCGAGCTGGGTGTGCCGACTCGCGGCAAGGTGCTCACCGGCAAGCCCTGCCCGCGTACCGCGGCATGCGGTGCAGACGGCACCCGGCGGGCGCAGACACATGGGCCCGGCGCGGACACGGCATGGCGACCGCAGTCGACGCTGGCGCGGGTCAGCAATCGCGGACAGGCCCTGAGGCCGTCGCGCGGAGGAGTGTGCGCACGCGGGACCGATGGCTGTGCGCAGCGTGGGCAGACCGCGCTCGCGGCAATGGCAGAGGGGCCTGCAAGCGGCAGATACCGAGACCTCGAGGGAGAAGGAAGGGGCGCCGCAGAGACGTAGACGCGCGCAGCCAAGAACGCAGGCGAGTTTGGCAGGCGAAGAAAACGAACAATGCTAGCGCAAGCCGACCGCCGACTGACGACTATAAAGGCGCGACGCGCGGGTCGTGCAAGGGGCACCGGTGAGACAGAAGGAAACGGCAGCCTCGGGAGTCGTGTGACGACGCGCTTCGCTGACAGAAAGGAGGGCACGAGAAGGATGAGAGAGGAAACAGAGGGCGCTGGAAAACGCGTGAAGGTCACTGCGCAGCAAAGTCGTGCAGGGAAGAGACACTGGGGTGAGACGATGAATGTTTGCGGACGATGCGGTGGGGGCCCGAGGACGCGAGGCGAAAGCGGGGAAGGGGAAGGGAAAAAAGCGGGAGGTAAGCAGAAAGGGCATGGCTCGGACGCTGAAAGCGCGTTGTGCGAGGAACAGACAAGCCAATGGCGTCGGCGGGAGAAGGCTGCACACGATTTTGTCGGGGGGACGCACAGCCGCCGCGGAAGGTGCGCCGTGCATGGCTTAGGGCCGCAAGGGGTCGTTGTGCGCGCGGCGGGAGGGACAGGCCTGGGTGCATTGAGCAGCCGCCAGGCGAACGAGACGCGAGCGACCTGTCGCCACAGGAAGTGCTTGCACAAACGATGGCGCGTGAAGACGCGAGCGCACAGAGGATGGGGCAAGCAGACGCCGGTTGGGGAGGCGGCAACGCGCAGGGGCTGCCGGTGAGGAGTTGAAGAGTGGGCGAAAAGAAGCGGCCGTGAGAAAGGCGGATGGCGAGCGAAATGTAGCGGCGAAGAACTCAGATGTGACACCGAGGAGGTGGCGCACAGGGAGGTAGAACACACGGGTACTGGAACGGAGGCCAGCGAGGGGGCAGCTTGCTGTTCCTTTTTGTGAGCGCGGGAGGGAGCATGGTGTGGGAGGGGTTTGGTTTGGTGGAAACGGGGGGAGCAGCGGGTTGCCTTGCTTGGCTCATTGTTGAGTCTTGTGCGTTGAAGCACCACCAATCGGTGCCGCAGGTGGGCTGGGGTATTTGGTTTTTGTGCAGCACAACAGTGCTTTCAACACGCAGCGCGCATCATGGGTTGACAAGATTTTTCAGCCTGCGAGGGATGAGACGCGAAGGAAAGGCGCAGAGGACACAGAGCGACGAAACAGGACGAGAAACGAAGTTGGGACAGAAGCGGGGGAGTAATGTGGACAGGTGGGGTTGGGCCGTATTGCAGGCGATGCGCAGAGGGGAGGGTAGCGGAAGGAGAGCCAACGCACGAGAGGACTGAAGGGCCTTGGAAAGAGGGGATCAACAGAATCGCATGAGGGGAACCAGCAAACGGAAGAAACGTTGGACTGGGCGCCTTGGGATCGGAGTGACAAAGGCGCGCAGCGTAAGGAGAGTTTTAAGGGTGATCAGGCAAGAGGGGGTACAAGGTGAATGGATCACTTTGGAAAGAGAGGCGAGAGTTGAGCAGCATTTGCGCATCCAAGCAAACGAGCCGCAAGCGGAGCTGGGGAAGTGGGTGCGTTTTGTGGACAGGAGAGGGAGCAAGAGGACGCACAAGAGTCGACCAGACGGGCGCGCAGGTGTGGCGCATAGCATAGCAAGGAAGAAACGGGAAGAGGGGAAGCAACTACAAAAAGCAAAGACAGAGTGGCGCCGAGTGCGCGCAAGTCAGAGGGACGTGGCACATGGTAAGCAAGGACGACAGGCGCGCAGACAAGAGGGGAAATTGAGGCTTAAGCATGGGGCTTGCCAAGCAATAGCACTGGCGGTGCGTGGAGCGAAAAAGAGCCACAGACGATGGAAGTTTGCGTTGACGCGAGAAGATGCGCCGTGCAAGAGGGTGCGAGCTGACGAGGAGAGCCCGGCGCGGTGCGGGGAGGACGCACACTGGGACTGGGGAGAGGAGGCGTGCGCGTGCACACGAAGGGTCTGAAGCAACGCCGCGAGATGAGACAAATTTTCAGGAATAAGCGATGTGGGCGGCAAGGCGATGGCACTCGAGGGTCTTGCGGGGGACAAGGGGTGCACGCAGTGAACGCGGCAGACGGAAGACGGAGAAAGGGGACCGGGGGTGGGGGAAGAACGACATAGGACGTGGCAGGGAGGAAACAAGAGGGGATAGGAGTGGCTTGGACATCAAGCTTTTGAGAGTACTGGAAAGGGTTGGCAGACGTTTGTTATAGGAGAGGACGGCCATAGGGAGTTGGTGTTGGCGCGCGTGAAGCACAAAAGGAAAGGTGCGGAGTTGGTATTGTGAGGTGGTCGGGGGATGTTTGTTAGAAGGCCAACCAGGAAGGAAGAGGAAGCAGCGGAAACGGGGAGCAAAAAGAGGGGCTTTGGCCAGGCAAAGCACGCAAAACACGCTGAACCTGCGGGGTCGAAGGAGAACGAGGTGCGCCAAGCATTGGGCGTGCAGGCAATCCTTTGGCTCGACCATGACCGCGGAAGGAGGGTGTGGTACGGGGAAAGCGGCGGGAGTGTGGCGGGCCAAAGACACAAAGCGAGGGGCCGATGCGCCAAAAGTGCACACACGGCGCACAGTGGTGGCGCGCGGCGTAGCCGCGAGCAGGGGAGAGAAGCGGATTTGAAGGGTAGAGATGAAGGAGGCGCCTCTTTGCGGCGAGAAGCGCAGGGGACGAGGGACAGGTTGTGCAATGATAGGACACGAGGAAGAAGCTCTCGAGAGAGAGCAGAGAACGAGGTAAGGAAACGCAGAGGGACAGGAAGAGGTGCTGAAACAAAGGAGTGGGCAGACATCGCGGTAGCAGTGTTGGCAGCGGCAGGGAACCGGACGGGACGAAGGGGGAAATGGAAGACAACGCGACGCTGGGCAGAAGAGCAAGGAGGGCAGAGCGCGAGGGGAGAAGATAGGGATAGCGAGGAGGGAGGAGCGGGAAAGCGGTGGAGACATTGGGATGACGCTCAGATCTTTGGTGGGGAGGGGGCGTGATTGAACGACAAGGCGGCAGCCGCCTGAGATTGCGCGGTGGCGGGCAAGTTGATTTGTGTGGGGGAAGGAACGACAAGGGGAAAGGGAAGAAAAGGGAGAGTGAGAAAGAACAGGGGCGAAGAAGGGGACCAGGGAAGTGTGAGACCGAGGAGGCTTAACGGGCTGAAGAGGGTCAAGGGACCGGAGGATACACAGACAAAACGAACAACGGCATAGAGAACCGGGCGCGAATGACGAGATGATTGCTTTGCGCTTAGACGCTTTTTGTGAGGGCCGGGTAGACCGGGGAAGAAGGCTCAGAAGAGGAGAGATTGAAAGGGAAAAAGAACGGCGAGGCTTAGGGTAGTGAAAGGTGGTGAATGGTCGAGGCAGGCTTGGCGCAGCCTTGAAGTACAGCGCGGGCGCGGGAGTGGGGGAGTGGAAACAACCGACAGAGAAAAACGCGAAGAGGCACCCGGTGCGGGGAAAAAGCAGCGCGACAGAAAGAGAAAAGGGCAGGGAAAAGGATGGGCAGTAGCATCGGCAGGCACAAACACGTAGGCCCTGACTGCGAAAGCTGGGAGGAAGCAGTTTTTGGCACCGAGCCGGGCAAAGCAAATCACACGCACAGGCGAAAGGAGCACGCGCGTTTTAGACGAAGGGGTTAAAGAAAACGGGAAAAGGCGCGAGGCGGACGTCACAGGGGGGCAAGAGCGTTTCAGCAGGGACCGGGAAAGGGTTTTGGACGAAAGGGTAGCTCGACAGGTGAGGAGGAATAACGTCTTTTGGCGATTGAGCCGAGACATTTTTTCGAGCGAGGCCCTTGGCAGCGCCAAGGCCGGCGAATGAAGGGTAGGCAGGAAACTGGGACAGTGGTGAGGGCTGAAACACGGAAAGCAAAGGAAAGACTAGCGAGAATGGTGCGGGTAAACGGGAGAAGCCCCGAAAGGACAACCGGGCAAACGAGAAACGGGGGGGGAACAGCGTGAGCAGCTGCAACAGTGGTGTGGGGGAAGTAGATGGCGGAAAAAAGGCGAAAGAACGACGATTTGGGAGGACGCTAGGGCGCGCAGCCGTTTTCGACGGTCACCGAAACAGGAACTGAGACAAACACACCAAGACACAGGGTAGTTTTTTGGAGCCTTTTGAGCAAACATAGCTGCGCGGCCGGGAGAGAAGCGGGGAGAAGCAGGGTTAAGCCAGCGAAATTTGCGAGGGAGGCAGCGGCATAGGCTTCCAACAACAAAAGCTGCAGGGGGCTGTGCGGAGACGAAAGAGAGCGTGCGGGGGGGAAGGGCTGGAGGGAGACAAGGCGCCAAGTGTTTTTGAAACAAGGGAATGGCAAGGCGCTGTACCTGGGCGGTTGTGCGGACATGGGGAGAAGATAGGCGAGGTGGGAATACTTAAGCTTTGCGCGCTTTTTTTAGGAGACGCCAGAAAGAATTAAAAAGGAAGCACCAAAGGATAAAGCCAAAAGTGTAGAAACTAGCGGCTCTGCGTCGCGACGGCGTGACGGCGGCGGGTGGGAGGGTGGAGCGGGTAAGAACACAGGGTCGGCACAAAGCAGGCAACAAGAAACGGTGTGTGGAACCGCCACTTTTAGGAGAGCTGTGCCGTGGTGCGTTGGCTGGTGTTGGCTTGTTGTTTCGGGGATGTGGACTTCGGAAGAAGTGAAGAGCTGAGAATGAAGAAAGAAAAAAAGACACAGAGACCAGGGACAAGGTGGAAAGATACGAAAGACAGCAGCAATGCGTAACGCGAAAAGGGGTAGCACTCTGAGCGTCTGGACTTGATAGCCCTCGGCGGGCAAACACAGGTGAAAACTGAAGGCGCGGGGAAATTGGCGAGCAGGAAGAAAGAAAGAAGGAGAAGTGCTGAGGAAAGAAAAGACGGGAAAAAGACCAAGAAAAATGGTACAGAACGCGGGAAGACCGCCGACGAGGTAAAAAGGGGAAAGAACGAAGCTAACCGTGGAGAGAGAAGCATGCGGTTTTGTACTGACTAAGAGCGAGGCGTGTACTAGGTGAGGCGGAAAGGCGAAGCGCACAGAAAAGCATTACATGAAACACTTCGTGGCAACAGTAACGGGAAGGAAACGAAAATTGTCGTGTTAGTTTTTCACGCGACACCGTCTAGCAAAGAGCTTGCCAAGAATTTAGTTGCCAGAACAAATGAGAGTGACGCCTTTAGTGGTGTCTTTTATGTCAGGGAGAAGTGCCACTCAGAGGGGCAACTTTTAGTTGCCTTAAAAATGTTAAACTTTTGCGAGGTTAATGCGATATGCCGAAAATGATGACTGAAAATGACTTCATTTTTTCATCAATTCTTGGTTGCCACCTGCCTTGCGAGGCTCTTCTTTTTACATGCCTTAGCTTTTGATTAATTCATGTTCCTTCTCATGCGCAAAGAATTAAAAAAAAGGAAAAGTTAGTTTGAAGTAACGAGAGGACAAATTTTTTTTTGAGCAATTTTTTCTGCTAGTCGCACCTTTATGCTTTGAATCTTTTTTCGCTTTTCTTAGTTTCTTTTTTTATTCTTTTAATTTCCTATATATTTTTTCCTATATTTTTCCTATATTTTTTTCCTATATTTTTTTCCTATATTTTTTTCCTATGTTTTTCCTTTTTTTCTCTTTTTTTTTATTTTTTTTTATTCATAGTTTTTGTGACGACCGTGCAAAAGAATGAGCAAATTTTGCGCATAACTTGCTTGCTGCCAAAAACTTCGCTTTTTTTCAGCAACGTAAAAAAAACAAGAAAATAAAATAAAAAAACACAAAACATAAAATGCAAAAACTAAATAGCAAAATGTAATGTAATGAAATGAAATGAAATTTTTTTTATTAAATTCAAGTGACGAAAAAGGCTTATTTTGTTCCTCGTCTTCTTTTTTTGCGTTTCTGAATTAGTGCATTAATTGATGAGGTGTTCTTTGCCTTTTTTATTTTTTTCTTTGGCCTTCTCTTTATCTTTCTTTTTTTTCCTTTTTTTTTAATTTTTTTTTACTTTTTTTTGTTTGTGTTTTATGTTCTGTCTTGGTTCTCTTTATCTCTTTCTATTTCTATTTCTTTTTTTCTTTTTATATTTTTTTCCTGTTTTAAATTTTCTTTTTATTTTCTTTCTTCCCCTTGCTTTTCCCTCTGTTGCTGTGTCTTTCGCGATGCTGTGCTGTTGCTGATTTTTTTTCTTTTTTTCGCCTGCGTGTCTTTTCCGAGTTATTTCGTTTGTGCTCACTGCTGTTGTCTCTTTCTCTGTGTTTCGCCTTCCCCCCCTTTTTTCGGAACCTGCATTGGCTTCTGTGTTTTCTCTTCTTCCTCTGCCGCGTGTGTGTCTCTCTGTCAAGTTCTTTCTCCTGTGTCTTATCCGCTGCCAAACAAGTCGCTTTCCTGTCTTTTCGGCCACTTCCTTTGTTGTCCTTTTCTTCCACTGGTGCCGCCCTTTGCATGTGTGCCTGTGACCTTCCTTTGCTGTGCGTGCTGTCTTCCCCGCCTCATCCCTTTCCTTTTACTTTTTTCTTGCGTGCTTTCTTTTTGCTGTTTTCGAGCGCGCGGTGTGCAGTTTTCTCTTCCAAGTGCGCGGCTCCTTCCGAGCAAGCGATGCGCGTTTTGCCTTGGTTGCTTTGCTGCTGCGCCTTTATTTCTTGTGTCTCCTGTTGTGTGTCTTTGGTGCTGAGTTTTTTTTGCGTGCTTTGACTGTCATGTCCGTGCATGGGCGCCGATGCGTGGTCGTGTCGCGGCCAGTTGGGCGAGCGCGTCTTGTTCCCTGTTGCATTTCCTTGTGTTTTTGCTTTGCTGAAGGCTGTGCAGTGTACCTTCTTTATGCGGGTGCTTGACGTGTGTTTGTGTCGCTGCATGCCGCTTGGCGTTGTCCGCTCTTTTCCCCATGCTCGCTGGGTCTCTTTGGCTCGTTTGTTCTCACGTTCACCTGGTCAGTTCGGCGTCGTCTTTCGAGGCGTTTGCAGTGTTTCACGCGGTGTCAGTGCCTTGCGGCCTGTTGCGGACGAAGTGTGTTGTTGCCGCGCCTGCTGCAACTGCTAAGGTTGCAGCGAAAGGTACGCCTTGCGATGCGTCGCTTGCTGTGTATCCTGTTTGTGCCTTTTCTGTGTGTGCCTGTGCTTGTGCTCCCTTCTCTGCGTTCGCGCTTGCAGTGCGTGCCTTTATTTGTGTTTCTGTCCGTTCTCGTGGTGAGCCCTCGTCGTCTTGTGCGTTTTTGTCCCTCTGTGCTCCGCGTTGAATTGCGGCCACCGTGCGTGTCAGTGTTTGTTTCGCTTTTCCAGTGATGGGCACGTGTTCTCAGAGCACAAGAATGCCTTGTGTTTTTCTAGTGCTGCTTTTGTGCTGTTGATGGCCTGCAGTGCTCTCTCGATGTTCATGCCTTCCGTGAGGTTCCTTCCTCTGTCGAACGAGGCCTCTCCGCCGCTCAATGCCGTGATTTTGACGAAGGTGCCGAGGTGCACTGTGTTCTGTTTTGTCTCGGTTCCTCCTGTGTCTTTCAGAAGCAGTCCTCCGTCTCCCGGTTGTGTTGTTGCTGCGACGGCGAGGAGTCTACATTCGGCCGCTCCTGCTGCGGCGGTCACTGCTGCGCCAATATTGTTCGCGTCCGGACGCAATTCTGGCTGTTTGATAAGTTCTTTCAATGCCATGTCTACCGTATCCTTTGCCAAATGGTCTGTGTCCATCCACTTGTTGGCGGCAATGTCTGCGCATGCACTCTCCTCTTTCGTGTTGGCGTTATTCCCGTTGTCGATGGCTCCTTTTGATATCGGGGTATCCCCGTCGATGCAGCTGTACGCGTTTGTCGCCTGTACGCTTGTGCCCAGTGCGGCGAGTGCCGAGACAAAGCTCCTTAGCGAACCGCTTCCCACCGTCAGTGCACGCGCTGCTTTTGCCGCTTCCTCTGCTGTTTGCCTCAGTTCTCTCTCAGCGTTACCTGCTTCTTTTCCTTGCAGTGCCTTGACAGCAGCGACGACCGACTCGTTCTTGCCGTCGAGCGGTGCTGCCAAGCTTTCTGCGATTGAAGCGAGCTCCTTCACGCTGCCGGCAGTGGCTGCGAGTCTTTCCGCTTCCTGTGTCAAGTTGCTCGCGTATCTGCCCGCGAACCTCAATGCCCCGGCGTACTTGCACAGACCCTTCCCGCTCGCAGTTTGCAGCCCCTTTGGCGCTGCCGCCTCACAAGCCGCCGCGGCAAGCGCGAACAAGCATGCCGCAATGCAACAAAGCTTCCCCATACTTTACTCCTTCGCACCCTCTGCGAACCGTCCCCCAAAAGAAGTGCAGTGCTGCGGCTTTAGTGCGGTCCCTTTCCTGGCACGAGAACAAAACTCCATTCCTCCGCCGCGCCAAGCACCGCGTCATGTCAGCAAGGCAGAATCCCGGCTGCGCGCTGCCCTGGGTCGACCTCCCCGCCACAGTGCCGCATTGCGTTCAGTGCCAGCTCGCTGCTCGTCCCTCCCTGTGCTCTCTCTTGCCTCCTCCCTCCCAGTGCCGAGTCTCCGTGCAGGCCGCGATGTCGTCTGTCCTGCCCCTCGCAAGCCTCAGCGTCCCACTGCCCGACGCACGGCGCGCGACTTTCGCTGCCGCATTGCGGTGGGCAGCCGCCTGTGCGGACGGCTGTCGCGCCGGACTCCCGCGCACGCGTGCGCCCGCCGACGCCTCTTGGCGACGGCCCCCCTCCACACGCGTCTTTCCCGCGTGGCCCTCCAAACGCGGTGCCGCAGCGGGCTCGTCTGAATTGCCAACGCGTGCGGTGCGAGCAGGCTGCCTTCGTCTGACACCATTTCATCACCGGAGCGCGGCGTGGTGTGTCCTTATTCGGCCAGGCAACCCTGCTTGGCCCGCCGGAGTGCCGCCGCGTGCCTCGCGTCGCCCGCGGTTGCCGGCACGCCCGCAACCCATCGGACGGTTTGCGCCATTGCTGCAGGCGCCGGCGAACGTGGGCACGGCATCCTTTCCGCGCCCGCACTCCCTCTGCTGAGCGAGTCTTGGCGAAGCCGACGCCGATGCTCACCCGCCGCCCTCTGTGGCGTTACTCGGCCGTGTCGGTCGCACGGGGTGAGGGCGCTGCCTCCTGTGGCGCGCGGGGGACACAGCGGAAGGGACGCGCCAGCTCCAAGAAGCGCTAAGACGAGCAGGACGAAGTGGATGCGCCATTAGCGAACAGTCGTGTGTGCGTGGCGCCGCGCGGGAGAAGCAAGACATCCGGGTTGACCGTCGGATGCAGCTGATTCCCTACCACCGCAGCGAAGCCTGCGTGACTCAGGCGCACCGCGCGGTCCAGCACGCCAGAGCGGCACGGCAATGGCACTGCGACGAGGCCAGCGTGACAGCGCCGCAGTCGATGAGCGTGGTCGGAAGCACGGCGACGCGCGTGACCCGCCGCGGGGCCAATGAACGCACGCGAGACAAAGAGCAGGACGGTTGAACGCAGAAGACGCGCTGCACAGACGGCGGCCGCGGGCAAGAGGCGGAGGTGCGGAAGCCGAGACGCGTGGAAGGGCTCCGAAAGCCCGTCGGAGCGTCGCTAAGCACGCGACGCGCGAAGGGCGCGAAGAGCTAGACCAGGCCACGCTTGGGCCCAGTGTGGACAGCAACTGCTTGCCTCGCTTTCGAATCACGTCCGCGTAAAAGGCAACAGAGAGCAGCTAGTCCGCGCAGCAGGCGCGGTGCGAGGCGCGGCCGGTGCAGAGCGAGGACCCGAACGTGAGCAGTGTGGACAAGCTTGCTCGCGAACGGGAAAGCGTTGAGGACGTCGTCGCGCGCGCGTGAGGGCACAGTCGCTCGAGCTGCAACGCAGTTGCGAGCACGCACGACCCGTGCATTGGGCGCACGAGGGGAGGGAACCAGGAGAAGGAGTGGGGCGGGGGACCGCGAGCAAGTTTTTAGGCACGCTCACCCGCACGGACGAGGCGAACAAACACAAGGCCAAGTTGCTTAATCCGCGCTTCAAAAGAGGGGCGCAAGAGCAGGTCACATGTTGAAACTTCGTCTTGCCGCGTGGCGGGCGAAGGCGGAGGAAGCGAGCAGCACATGGGTGCACTGCGCGTTCCAGTCGGCAGAACACGGAAGAAAGCTAACGGTCACGGAATGGAGTTGAAAAGCTAGCTAGCAAACTTCGGTCACAGAAAATGACGTTCGCGGCGCAGTGAGCGGAGGCAGGATGCAGTGACGACCCTTGGCGTTGCGCACGGGATCTGCTCCCGATGCGCGCACGGGAGCTGTGTGAGGAAACGCAAGAAGAGGCCAGTTGCCGGACGAAGAAGTAACGCAGGACTGAAGGGAGACTCACACGTAAGGCGGTAGGGCAGGGAATCGGACTTCTTATTTGCTGCTGGCGAAGAGAAAGAGGAGCGGTCTGAGCGCAGCCCACGCTGACCCGCCGCAAACCAAGATAAATAATACCGTTGAAAAAAGTCCGAGAAGGACATCTTGTGTAACAATGAAACGAAGAAGAAAAAGGAATGGCTCAGGGCAGTGACATTCCGAGAGAGCTAGGAAAGCCGGAACGAAGGAACAGACTAGCGGCTTAAAGCCTTTCGAACAAGAAGAAAAAAAGGGAATCGCAAAACGAAGAAGCGCAACAACAGTGTCAAAGGAGACTCGTTGTGCGTAGTCGCGGCACATGAAAATACGCGGAAAAAGAGGAGGTTCGCTTCGCTTGTTGACGTGTCGCGCCCCGAGGGTGGACCGCATATGGCCACAGTGGTTTGAAGACATGGGAAGTGCGATGGAGGAGAAGGTCAGGTAGGTGAAACGTGTGTGAGCAAAAATGATACAAGCGAAGGCACGGAGGACGGGAAAAAGTTTTCGCCGCTGTAGCTGCGCAAGTGGTGCACAGGTACAAAATCAGTTCGAACTGTTTGCGTCGCCCGCTGTCCTGCACGATTCCCTTGTCTAGTTTTCTCCGGCGTCGGTGGCAAGGCCGACGAAAACGGGGCACATCTGTGTGACGGACTATCTGCGACTTCAGTGCGGCCAATGGACTCGGTGATGACGGGGCTTGTGAATTCTTTCTTATTGGTTGGAAGCGCGTGTGGGGTCATCGGCGCTTCCTTTGCGTCTGTGCCTCCAACTGTCTGCGAAGCAGCGCTGGCCGAACGCGACTGAGCGTGTGAAAGGTCGTTCTCTGCCTTTCTGTCCCTTGCACTTGCGGCGTGTTTCATGCGGCTGCCGTTGTCCAGTCTGATGGACTGCCGGTGTGCGCCAGCCGGACACGAGTGAGTCGCGCAGATTGGCACGCGAGGCGCGGAAAATGGGAGCGACCAGCTGCTCGCTTTCTTCCGAGAGGCACTGGTCGGAAGCGAGGCGAATGGGAGGCCCCTGCCTTGTGCAGAGGCGGCCAACGCTCGCCCCGTTGCGAGTTTCCTTGTCTCTCTGCTTGTCGCCGACTTGCCATCCTGCCTCTTTGGCGGTGCCATAGTGCGCGCTCATCTGGCGCGCGGGGCCTGTACTAGGACCGGGTGGTCCGTGTCGCGCGCAGACGAACGCGCTTGAGTGGCCGCGCGAAGCGCAGTGGCGACTGGACACGCACAGGCACCGCTCGAGGTCTCTGCACTATGCGCCTATTTCCGTGCGTCCGTTTTACCGATGGGCGCCTGCGAGGCCAGAGCAGAGCCGCTTGCTTGCGGAGTAGGGACGGCAGCGGCTTGGTCGTTGCCACTCGATGACACGGCCAGACAGAGGCTCTTTGGGCGCGTGGGCAGGCGGACAGGACGAGCCGAGCGCAAATGGCGCCGCGGGGGAGGACGCGTGCAAAGGCGGTCCGAGCGAGCTGGGTGTGCCGACTCGCGGCAAGGTGCTCACCGGCAGGCCCTGCCCGCGTACCGCGGCATGCGGTGCAGACGGCACCCGGCGGGCGCAGACACATGGGCCCGGCGCGGACACGGCATGGCGACCGCAGTCGACGCTGGCGCGGGTCAGCAGTCGCGGACAGGCCCTGAGGCCGTCGCGCGGAGGAGTGTGCGCACGCGGACCGATGGCTGTGCGCAGCGTGGGCAGACCGCGCTCGCGGCAATGGCAGAGGGGCCTGCAAGCGGCAGATACCGAGACCTGGAGGAAGAAGGAAGGGGCGCCGCAGAGACGTAGACGCGCGCAGCCAAGAACGCAGGCGAGTTTGGCAGGCGAAGAAAACGAACAATGCTAGCGCAAGCCGACCGCCGACTGACGACTATAAAGGCGCGACGCGCGGGTCGTGCAAGGGGCACCGGTGAGACAGAAGGAAACGGCAGCCTCGGGAGTCGTGTGACGACGAGCTTCGCTGACAGAAAGGAGGGCACGAGAAGGATGAGAGAGGAAGAAGAGGGCGCTGGAAAACGCGTGAAGGTCGCTGCGCAGCAAAGTCGTGCAGGGAAAGAGACACTGGGGTGAGACGATGAATGTTTGCGGACGATGCGGTGGGGGCCCGAGGACGCGAGGCGAAACGCGGGGAAGGGGAAGGGGAAAGAGCGGGCAGGTAAGCAGAAAGAGCATGGCTCGGACGCTGAAAGCGCGTTGTGCGAGGAACAGACAAGCCAATGGCGTCGGCGGGAGAAGGCTGCACACGATTTTGTCGGGGGGACGCACAGCCGCCGCGGAAGGTGTGCCGTGCATGGCTTAGGGCCGCAAGGGGTCGTTGTGCGCGCGGCGGGAGGGACAGGCCTGGGTGCATTGAGCAGCCGCCAGGCGAACGAGACGCGAGCGACCTGTCGCCACAGGAAGTGCTTGCACGCACGATGGCGCGTGAAGCCGCGAGCGCACTGAGGATGGGACAAGCAGACGCCGGTTGGGGAGGCGGCAGCGCGCAGGGGATGCCGGTGAGGAGTTGAAAAGTAGGCGAAAAGAAGCGGCCGTGAAAGCGGCGGATGGCGAGCGAAATGTAGCGGCGAAGAACTCAGATGTGACACCGAGGAGGTGGCGCGCAGGGAGGTAGAACACACGGGTACTGGAACGGAGGCCAGCGAGGGGGCAGCTTGCTGTTCCTTTTTGTGAGCGCGGGAGGGAGCATGGTGTGGGAGGGGTTTGGTTTGGTGGAAACGGGGGGAGCAGCGGGTTGCCTTGCTTGGCTCATTGTTGAGTCTTGTGCGTTGAAGCACCACCAATCGGTGCCGCAGGTGGGCTGGGGTATTTGGTTTTTGTGCAGCACAACAGTGCTTTCAACACGCAGCGCGCATCATGGGTTGACAAGATTTTTCAGCCTGCGAGGGATGAGACGCGAAGGAAAGGCGCAGAGGACACAGAGCGACGAAACAGGACGAGAAACGAAGTTGGGACAGAAGCGGGGGAGTAATGTGGACAGGTGGGGTTGGGCCGTATTGCAGGCGATGCGCAGAGGGGAGGGGTAGCGGAAGGAGAGCCAACGCACGAGAGGACTGAAGGGCCTTGGAAAGAGGGGATCACAAGAATCGCATGAGGGGAACCAGCAAACGGAAGAAACGTTGGACTGGGCGCCTTGGGATCGGAGTGACAAAGGCGCGCAGCGCAAGGAGAGTTTTAAGGGTGATCAGGCAAGAGGGGGGACAAGGTGAATGGATCACTTTGGAAAGAGAGGCGAGAGTTGGACAGCATTTGCGCATCCAAGCAAACGAGCCGCAAGCGGAGCTGGGGAAGTGGGTGCGTTTTGTGGACAGGAGAGGGAGCAAGAGGACGCACAAGAGTCGACCAGACGGGCGCGCAGGTGTGGCGCATAGAATAGCAAGGACGAAACGGGAAGAGGGGAAGCAACTACAAAAAGCAAGGACAGAGTGGCGCCGAGTGCGCGCAAGTCAGAGGGACGTGGCACATGGTAAGCAAGGCCAACAGGCGCACAGACAAGAGGGGAAATTGAGGCTTAAGCATGGGGCTTGCCAAGCAATAGCACTGGCGGTGCGTGGAGCGAAAAAGAGCCACAGACGATGGAAGTTTGCGTTGACGCGAGAAGATGCGCCGTGCAAGAGGGTGCGAGCGGACGAGGAGAGCCCGGCGCGGTCGGGGAGGACGCACAATGGGACTGGGGAGAGGCGGCGTGCGCGTGCAGCCGAAGGGTCTGAAGCAACGCCGCGAGAGGAGACAAATTTTCAGGAATAAGCGATGTGGGCGGCAAGGCGATGGCACTCGAGGGTCTTGCGGGGGACAAGGGATGCACGCAGTGAACGCGGCAGACGGAAGACGGAGAAAGGGGACCGGGGTGGGGGAAAAACGACATAGGAAGTGGCAGGGAGGAAACAAGAGGGGATAGGAGTGGCTTGGACACCAAGCTTTTGAGAGTACTGGAAAGGGTTGGCAGACGTTTGTTATAGGAGAGGACGGCCATAGGGAGTTGTGATGGCGCGCGTGAAGCACAAAGGAAAGGTGCGGAGTTGGTATTGTGAGGTGGTCGGGGGATGTTTGTTAGAAGGCCAACCAGGAAGGAAGAGGAAGCAGCGGAAACGGGGAGCAAAAAGAGGGCTTTGGCCAGGCAAAGCACCCAAAACACGCTGAACCTGCGGGTCGAAGGAGAACGAGGTGCGCCAAGACTTGGGCGTGCAGGCAATCCTTTGGCTCGACCATGACACAGGAAGGAGGGTGTGGTACGGGGAAAGCGGCGGAGTGTGGCGGGCCAAAGACACAAAGCGAGGGGCCGATGCGCCAAAAGTGCACAAACGGCGCACAGTGGTGGCGCGCGGCGTAGTCGCGAGCAGGGGAAAGAAGCGGATTTGAAGGGCAGAGATGAAGGAGGCGCCTCTTTGCGGCAAGAAGCGCAGGGGACGAGGGACAGGTTGTGCAATGAGAGGGGACGAGGAAGGAGCTCTCGAGAGAGAGCAGAGAACGAGGTAAGGAACCGCAGAGGGGAAAGAAGAGGTGCTGAAAAGAAGGAGTGGGCAGACATCGCGGTAAGCGTGTTGGCAGCGGCAGGAACCGAACGGGACAAAGGGGGACAAAGGGGGAAATGGAAGACAACGCGACGCTGGGCAGAAGAGCAGGGAGGGAAAAGCGCGAGGAGAGAAGATAGGGATTGCAAGGAGGGACGGTCGGGAAAGAGGTGGAGACATTGGGATGACGCTCAGATCTTTGGTGGGGACGGGGCGAGATTGAACGACAGGTCGGCAGACGCCTGACATTGCGCGGTGGCGGTCAAGTTGATTTGTGTGGGGGAAGGAACGACGAGGGGACAGGGAAGAAGAGGAGGCTGAGAAAGAACAGGGGCGAAGCAGGGGAGCGAGGAAGTGTGAGGCCGAGGAGGCTTAACGGGCTGAAGAGGGCCAAGGGACCGGAGGATGAAGAGACAAAACGCACAGCGGCATAGAGAACCGGGCGCGAATGACGAGATGATTGCTTTGCGCTTAGACGCTTTTTGTGAGGGCCGGGTGCACCGGGGAAGAAGGCTCAGAAGAGGAGAGATTGAGAGGGAAAAAGAACGGCGAGGCTTAGGGTAGTGAAAGGTGGTGAATGGTCGAGGCAGGCTTGGCGCAGCCTTGAAGTACAGCGCGGGCGCCGGAGTGGGGGAGTGGAAACAACCGACAGAGAAAAACGCGAAGAGGCACCCGGTGCGGGGAAAAAGCAGCGCGACAGAAAGAGAAAAGGGCAGGGAAAGGATGGGCAGTAGCATCGGCAGGCGAAAACACGTGGGACCTGCCTGCGAAAGCTGGGAGGAAGCAGTTTTTGGCACCGAGCCGGAAAAGGCAAATCAGACGCACAGGCGAAAGGAGCACGCGCGTTTTAGACGAAGGGGTTAAAGAAAACGGGAAAAGGCGCGAGGCGGACGTCACAGGGGAAAGGAACGGTTTCAGCAGGACCGGGAAAGGGTTTTGGACGAAAGGGTACCTCACAGGTGAGGAGGTTCAACGTCTTTTGGCGATTGAGCCGAGACATTTTTTCGAGCGAGCCCTTGGAAGCGCCGCGGCCGGCAAATGAAGGGTAGGCAGGAAACTGGGACAGTGGTGAGGGCTGAAACACGGAAAGCAAAGGAAAGACTAGCGAGAATGGTGACGGTAAACGGGCACAGCCCCGAAAGGAAAACCGGGCAACAGAGAAAGGGGGGGGGAAAAGGGTGAGCAGCTGCAAGGGTGGTGTGGGGAAGTAGATGGCGGAAAAAAGGCGAAGAAACGACGATTTGGGAGGACGCTAGGGCGCGCAAGGGGTTTTCGACGGTCACCGAAACACAACTGAACACACACAACACACACAAGACATAGGGTTGTTTTTTGGAGCCTTTTGAGCAAACATAGCTGCGCGGCCGGGCGAGAAGCGGGGAGAAAAAGGGTTAGGACGCGGAAATTTGCGAGGGAGGCGCCGGCAGAGGCTTCCAACAGAGAAAGCTGCAGGGGGCTGTGCGGAGACGAAAAGAGACCGAGCGGGGGGAAGGGCTGGAGGGAGACAAGGCGCCAAGTGTTTTTGAAACAAGGGTAATGGCAAGGCGCTGTACCTGGGCGGTTGTGCGGACATGGGAGAAGATAGGGAGGTGGGAATACTTAAGCTTTGCGCGCTTTTTTTAGGAGACGCCAAAAGAATTAAAAAAGGAAGAACCAAAGGATAAAGCCAAAAGTGTAGAAACTAGCGGCTCTGCGTCGCGACGCCGTGACGGCGGCGGGTGGGAGGTTGGAGCGGGTAAGAAAGCAGGGTAGACACAAAGCAGGAAACAAGAAACGGTGTGTGGAACCGCCACTTTTAGGAGAGCTGTGCCGTGGTGCGTTGGCTGGTGTTGGCTTGTTGTTTCGGGGATGTGGACTTCGGAAGAAGTGAAGAGCTGAGATGAAGAAAGAAAAAAAGACGCAGAGACCAGGGGCAAGGTGGGAAGATACGAAAAACAAGAGCAATGCGTAACGCGAAAAGGGGTAGCACTCTGA
>SOPI01000215.1:0-39240 GCA_021307395.1 Trypanosoma vivax
GCTGCAGAAGCCGCACGAGGCGCGCGCATAGCGCACGCAAAGCAAAGGAAATGTGGACAGCGTGAGCACGCGCGTGACTGCTGACGCGGCGCTTGTGGAGGGACGCTTCCGGTCTGAGGGGGGAGGGGGTGTTGCTCTTTTGTGGTGCGAACACGGTAATGGGCACCTTGCCAACGGGGGTGCAGTGAATAAGGCGAGGCAACAAGGGACGTGCGCAGATTAGCGCGCGCGAGGGAATGCGGGCTGTGGGGGAAGGTGTTCGTTTCGTTGTTGCGAGGAAGGGATGAGGTATTTTGTTTTTTTGTTTTCTGGCGTGACGCTGGCATGGTCGTTGCGTACCGCGCTCGGCACGGCGGGAGGCGCTGTGACGAAAGCGCTTGCGGGGCAAATGTGCGACTTGAGCGGGTCAGTCAAGTGGTCAGCAATTGATTTGTCGACGTGGGACTGCGCGGCGCTTTCGGCGCTTCTTGGAGCACAGGGAACGGAAGGGGGACTTGCTGCGGGCACTTTTGAGAAACTGCGAAAGGCGAGGGCCACCGCCGATCTTCGAGGGGAAGAACAAAGAAGCACGGGAGAAAACAGCGCTGACACAGGAAGCTAGCACGACACAGCAATGCGCCTCATTGAAAGCCACGCGGCATGCCTTGAAATGAAGCAGCGGCGCGGAAACGCAGCAGCCCTTGCACTGGCACTTGCCGCCAGCATCGACGACTTGGTGGCGGCACTGGCGGCTTTCCGAAAACACGCGACACTGAGCACTGCTGGACGGTCGTGCCTGACCGCAGACGGCGCCTCTCAGACGGCGACGGTAGCAATCGACGACGACGAAGTCCTGAACGGTTGCCGCAGGATCGTCGTTGAACAGGATGAGAACATCCAACAAGACAACGTGACGAAACTCATCGAAGGCCTGAAACGCAGAATAGGTGGCGCTGCGACGCCGGAAGAAGCCCTTAACGGGGCTATCGCGCAAGCGGTAGGTGAAGGGCGAGAAGTGGAATTTGGCGCGAATGGCGATTGCCCACTCACAAAGCGGGCGCAAACAGGCGGAGGCGGAAACACCATCGGAGGGCCGCAGGGCACAATCAGCTGGGGAAGGTACTGGAAACAGAGCGGAGAGGCAAGCACAGGACTTAGCTTCGAGGACCTCGACGACGAATTGCGGATACTGCAGGCTCGCATCGCTTCGCTCAACGATCAAAGCGAAGAGGTACAACAACGGTGCTCGCTTACGAAAACGGAAAGCGAGGAACTCGGCGTCACACTAAAGAGCTGCGCCGATTGGGTCTAGATGCGGAAGGCCATCGGTAAAGCGGCGGAACTCGCAATGGCGCAAGAGTAACGTGAAAGCCAACCGACAGGCCCAAGCAATACAAAGGCCGACGAGAACAGAAGACGCCACGCAACACCCACCAACAGGGACGCAGAAGAATACGAGAAACAGGAGCAACAGGCACAGGGGACGCACAGGGAGAGAGTAACGGGAAAGAGCGAGTGCACTGCACTGGGCCAAACCTGGGACGCGCAAACAGGCACGTGCAGCGCCCCAGTAAGGACAAGTGAAACAGTACACAGGAAGAAAGCACTTTGCACTTGCCTGCTTGTCTCGGTAATTGCGCGGGCACTGCACAGCAAGTGAAGCGCAGATCGCGCGAAAAGGTACAGAAACAAACATGCACGTGCGGGCCGTGCTTGACTTCGCCTGGAAGTGTAGGAGTGTGCCACAGAAGAAGGACCGGGAATACAGGAAAATTAGCCACACAAAACATTACGTCGCCCGATCGCGCAGCGCACAGAAACGCAAACAGGAAGGAACACATGAGCAACGGGGAAAAGACAGGGACAACGTCAGCGCGGAAAACTGGCAGCAGCTCGGCATCAGACAGGAACGCAAGAGTAGAGGAGACGGGCAGCTGCACCCAACGAAAGGCAAAGGCACACATACTTTGGCAGACACAAGGTCCACTCCGCCGCCGTCGTCACCACAGGTCTGCGAAGGAAGTGCCCGTTGACGAACAAAAGACGCCTGGGCAAGGACTTGTGCCGCGACTACACCACAGGACAACGCACAAGCCGCAGGGAAACTGCGACACTGGACAGCGCAAGCCAACAAGTGCGAAGAGCACAAAAAACGAAACACACAGACATACACTCACACTTGGGCAAGACAGCTATTTGTGAAAAGGAACGCGTAACACGCAAGCACGCACGATCGCTCGGGATCTTGAGGAAGGACAAAACGAAATGAAAAGAAGAATCGGAACAACATACCAAAACACGCACAGCACGCACAATAGCCAAAAACGGGGGAAAGGAAAGCGCGAAACAGAAAACACACGAGAAGCCAGAAACAGCGTCCGGGTAGGGCACGAGGGTCGGAACGAAAAACGGTGGGCTGCGCGAGACCACAAGGCGACAACCAAAAACAGGACACGAGAGGAGAGGACGAGTGTGGGAAAGGAGGGTACACGCAGTGCACACGGGGTACACGAAAGGGGGCAACAGGTGCCGCCGCCGAGAGTGAACAGCATCGCGGCGCTCGCACGGTCCACCAAGGAAAGAACCGCAGCAAATGCGCAAGTGAAACCAGCAGCAAGGCACACAAGAACACAGAGGCCACTAGGAAGGGATGGGCACGGTTGAGCAAGCAACAGACGCAGCCATCAGAACACGACGAAGTGTCACAACCAGGAAGTAAAAAAAAGGGAAGCAGCAACAAAGAGAGACGCGGGGCTTGCGAGACAACAAATACACGCATTGGCTTGCAGAAAGAGGGCACTAAGAGACAACGTGGGGCGCAGAAGGAAGGGCAGCGCCGCGCTCTAAGGAAAACGGCACAATAAGAGGTCAGACAAAACAGAAGAGTGGGGGAAAGAGGTTAACAACACCAAAACAAGCACAAGCACAGAAAGAAGCAGCAGAAGCAAGACGAGAAGCAACGGCATGCAGCACAAGAACATAGAACTTGCACGCATCAGCACAGTGACTCAAACCCAACGAAGCGCGACAGAAACGGGATCACAAGGGAAGAGAACAAAAAGAGCAGGAAACAGCAGAGCCACAGTTCAAACCTGACCAAACAAGCGAGGGACCCAACAACAAGCTCCACGAAAGAGGTAGCCGCGCCCAAGCCACCAAACATCGAAAAGACTAGAAAAAATAAAAGCAGAAGGAACGCTTCGCCAAAAAGAAGGCAACAACGAGAGACGCGCAAAACAACAAAGCGGAACAAAGTAGTCACAGGCGCAGGGGAAAAAAGCGCCGCGAAGGAACAAGGCAACAACAATGCACAACACACCAGCACATTAGAAAAGTAAGACATGAAAATTCTAACCGCGCACAGAGGCACACACAGGACGCAAAAGGGGGAAGGGGAAGAACAGCACACACGTGACGCGGCGGAAACAAAAGGGGCAGAGACTGCGGGAAGGGTAAAAACACAAAAAATCGAGAGACAAAGGCGACACGAAAAAAAACAAAGGAGAGAACAGAAAAGCGAAGGGATCGCCCGCCTCCACTCTTGACCCGCGTGGCGAATAGCACAGCAGGCCCAAGAAAAACACAAGAGAACAGAGCAAGCCAGAGGCAGCAGCAAAATCAAAAAACTGCAAAGGAAAGTTAAAAAACACAAACAGTCACAGACACGCACTGAGAAAGGCGGAGGAAAAACCGCCCAAACCAAGGTGTAGAAGGACAATGGAACGAAGCTTTGTCGAACGTCAGACTTGAAAGGCGACATGTGGCTTTGTCGACAAGCCTCACGATCAACAAAGAGTATGGAGCCTGTTTTTTTATACTTTGCATCTGTTGAGCGGACAGATCGCAGGCCGCGCGGAAGGAGCGAAACAACGCAGAACAGAAAGCACCAAGAAAGAAAACAGGACACGGAACAGACACACAAAAGAAAGATGCACGGCAAAAACGTTCGCAAGGAAAGTGCGGCGAAGCGTATCAGCTTCTGTTGCGTTTTTTCGACTATTAACCGTGTTTTGAAAACACGGACAATAGTGCGAGGCAAGCACCAGAAAAGGGGAACGCAGGCGATAGTTGTCGGTTTTTTTCTCTTTTTCTTTTCTTTTTTTGTCGGCCGCTAAAGATCAGTGAGGAAAGAAAGTTAGCAAAAAAGGGAAAAGTGCCGCAAAAACTGGCATTTAGAAATAAGGTGGCAACAGATGCAGTCTAAGCCGAAGAATCGAAACTGCATCCAACACCTCAGCAAAACAGCACATTTCATTTCACCTCTCAAAAAAATAGTAATAAGAAGTCAAGTCGCGTCAATAACAACAATAATAAAAGCTGCTCTTCTAAGGCAAAAAAAAGGCAGAGCCAATGTGAACGAAAAAAAATAAAAAACATTTTGTGACGAAAAAATCGTACTTGTTCGTTGCTTTCGGAAAATGGGTCAGCACATAAAATTTCAGCCCGCGGATGAAAACTGCGCGTTTTGTCCTGAAAAATAGAAGAAAAAAAATTAAGAAAAGATTGTTAGTAGACACTTGAACACCCTCAAAAGGAAATAATGATAAAAGGATTTTTTATAGGAATAAGAAAATATAAACAAAAAAAATAAAAACGAAAAAAAATAAAAAAACTCGCAGACTACAAGCAAAGTAAAAAAAACAACTTCCTCTCCTCTATGTCTCTTTCTTCTTTTTAAAAAACAAAAAACAAAAAATAAAAAAAATAAAATAGAAAATAAACACAATTCTCGAAAATACTTAAGGAAAGAAAAAAGGAAGAAAACAGAAAAAAAGAATTTCACTTAAAAAAAAGTCATTTCATCACAGAAAAAAAAACAACTAATCCAAAAAAACCATAAAAAAGAAAAAAAGAGAAAACGCAGGAAAACGCAACATGAAAAAAGAAACTAAACTATAAAGACTGAAAAATACAAAAAATATTCATTTTTAATAAAAAATCAAAAATAAAATAAAAACTTACGATTACTAAAGATGTTTCTCTTCAAACCCGAAGAAAGCTCAAAAGGAAATAATTACGCATTTTACCAAGATATAACGTGCGGAAATGCTGCAATTCTCCTCATGGCTCCTAATTTTTACTTTGCATCTCCGGCTTGAACATCTATCTTGCCTTATTGTTTCTTTTAAATTGTATCAAGAATGCATCAATCAACTAAGTGTCATGTTTACTTCCATTGTGCTTTGTTGCCGTTTTGCCTCTCTTGTTTTTCGTACTGTTTTCCTACTGTATTTGCCCAACTCTTTTTTCGTCCGATGTTTCTAAACTTATTTTTCCGGTTCCTCTTCTAACCTGGAAGAATGGGAGAAGCATCTCTTTGTTCTCCCTTATTTGATTTCCTGCTGCAGAACAGCTCTTCTTTCTGTCCTGCCCTCCTAACATGCAGAATCAAAAAACAGCCCGAGCTTGCCCACTTGTTATTGTGACCAGCTAAATTTTGCACGCATTCTATCGGCATCATTGCCTGTGCCCTTCCCTCTTGCTTGTCGTCTCTCTTCGGTGTGTTCCTGCTCCTCCGACTCCGGCCGCACACTGCAAAATGTCATTAAACCAAACCACTGCTGGCAGCGCTCCGCGCTTTTCATCGCTTTTCCATGCGTAAGTTCAGACTGGCTCCATCCAGACCTGTCCTTCATCACGCTCGCCTTTTCGACGTCGCTGCCAATACACGCCTTCGCCTCAGGGCAGCTCTCTGCTCTTCCTTCTCCTCCGCTGCGCACTCGCACGACAATCCCTAGCGACATCGACTTCGGCGCCTCGCCCTCAATGTTTCTCGTTTGCTTCACCTTTCCTGTTTATTGCCGCGAGCCAAGACGTCGTGCGATGCCTCTCTCTTCCATTTTCTCCAGGCGTGTGCCCTGTGTTCCTATTCACCCGCCCGCGCGTCACTTTTTTCAATCGTCCTTGAAACTGTTCCCTTGCTTGCGTTCTTTACCGCCCATCCCCGCAACGTTCCGCGCATTGTTCTCCTTCCTTTCTCGAATGTTCTGTTAAATTTAACGCGCACTCACCTCTGTCATCCCCTTCGTCCCTCGGCGACTGTTGGCGGCTTTCCCCACGCGCGTTGTGTCCTATCAGCGTCTTGCCGTTCCGCTTTCCATTGCCTTCCTCTGCTGCCGTTGCCCTTGCCGGTTCTTTTCGCACACTCTTCAGCTTCCAAGATGCACCTCCCGCCATTCGTTTCCTGGCTCCGGCCGCCACCTCACTGTGGCCCACCAAGTGCACCGTCTGCAGCACTCACCGCTCCCCGTCGTCCATCACAACGCGCCTTGCGTCCTCAACTCTTGTGCGTCCTGACCACGCTTCCAATCACAAGTGCCTGCGCCGCGTCGCTAATGTCCCTTCAGCAGCGCACTTAACTGCGGCGCACCCGCTCACCAAGATCGACCCTGGCCGCCATGACTCCATCCGCGTCCATTGCTACTCCGCCATTGTTCCTTCCCCGGCGCCGTGTCCGTTGCACCGCTCGCATGTCCTCTAATGCGAAGCCCCGGCCTTCCCATTCCAACCACTGATTCCCTTTGTGCTTCCTGTCCAGCAAAGTGGTAGCCCTGCCCTTCACTCCTCCGACTGCCAGCGATCCTCTTCATCGCCGTGCAAGTCCCGGCAGCCCGCCGCCTCCACTAGTCCCCATCCCCGCTTCCCCGCATCCTCGCTATCCGCCAACCTAACCCCAGCAAAGGCCCGGGGTTCTCATTCCGATGCCTCACCACCCTGTCAACACCTCCAACCAGCGTCGTTCGGCCTCCCGCCCTCATCTCCGTACACTGCTTCACGCCTCTTTCATCCCCATCGCAGTGCCCACCAGTTTCGCTCAACCTTCGCACGCGTGCGACCTTAGTGGCTCTCTTGCTTCCCTTCGAACGCCCCCGTTGCCCCCTCTTCTCTTCGCTGCCCCCCATGCGTTCTCCCTCTATTTCACGTTTCCCTGCGTTGTTACTCCGCATCGTGTTCCATCCTGCTCTCGGCGCTGCAATCGCCACTGCTGCAGCGTTGCCCGGCATGCCTACACACCGCCTCCCTTTTCGACCATGTCACCCGGTGTCTGTGCCCACTTTCACCGCGTCCCCCTCCGCACGTCCAACGCTGATCCTCGTCCTTGTGCTCCAATCTTTTGCAGTTGTGCACTTGCCTTGTGCCATTTTCGCCTGTCTTGCCGCCAGCTTCCCCCTGCCTCCCTCTTCCCAAGACCGGTCGCTCCCGCACAACGCTCGGTCAAGCACTCCTGCTTGCTCTCCGTCCATGCTCTCTGCACGCGTCGGTCCACTTTGCCCTCCCAAGCAACTCACTTCTTTGCTCCTGTCCCACGCCTCCCGTCTTAAGTCGTTCGCTTGCTCCCTCTTCTTGTTTCACCGTCTGCGACCCAGTTACGCCTCGCTGGCCCTCGCAGGCCTTCCCCCTTCCTCCTTGTCCCGCTCCTACCCTGTCCTGTCCTGTCCTTTGCCTGTCCCCTCTCCGGCCACTCCGTTTGCCTCGCGATCCCAGCTCCGTTGTCAGCCTTTCTCCTTTGTCCATTCCTTTGTTCGGTTCTTCCAAACTCGCGTGGTCACGCTTTTCCCCGCGGTCACCCCCACTCTAGCCCCTTCACGCACAATGACGCATCCCCGGCGCGTCGCTCAAGTCTCTTTTCGTTCCTGGGCTCCAACCATCCCCCAGCTCCTCAGTTGTGTCTTCCCGTTCGTTCCGTCAATGTGCCGGCGCGCATCGTCTTGCAGTCTGCTCTTGTCTTCGACCAGTGCATCCGTTTGGCGCCCAAGTTCGCCTCTTCCAGTCGTTGGCTGCGCACGACCTTGTGACCGTCTTTCCGGTACCCGTCCTCTCCAAGGCGCGTTCCCGCATTTCCCACGTCCATTCACCGGTCCCGCCTTTCGCCTCGCTGCTCTGCTTCCCTTTCTTCACCTTTTCCGCGCGTTGCTCCACAAAGGTGCTAGGCCTTTGCCTCCTCTTCCGTCTCCAAGGACAACGTCCCAACGTTGTCCATTCATGCTCCACATGCTGTCCTCTTTCGCGCTTCGCGCAGTGCGCCTACCAGTATGTGCTGGTTTTTCGCGGCGTCTTCTTTTCCTCTGCGGTGTCCGCTTGTCGCATCCTGCTCTTCCCTTCCTGAGTTCCGCGCCGCCCTTATCGCCACAAAGCCGGCGCCTGACCTCTCTCTCCTCCAGCGGACCAGTTAGACCCTTCACTCGTCTCGCGTGATGCCCCATGTGCTGCCAGGTCTGTGTCCACCGCTGGCAAAAGTCGAGGTTAAACTCGTTAATTGCCTCTGTCCCCGTGTGCCGCAAAGCAGCCAAAAGCTCTCTCGAGATAAACAACCTTTCTTTCGACCCGGTTTCTACTACGCTACCGGCCCACCTTCCGCTCACAATACTCTGCCGGCCGCTGCAAACGCGTCACGCTATCAGGCCCACCCATCTCAACTCTCATGGCCACGTCACATCATCTGCCGCCACCGCCACCTTGCAACGCCGCTCGTCACCCCGTCTGCGGGCTGTCCACGTTTCCCCGCTTTTTCCTAGGAAAGTAATGTCATCCTTCGTTCTCCTGACCCTCGGTATCATCATTCGTGTACCAATTCGCACGCAATACCGGTAAGTAAAACTGAGCTGTGGACGGTCTCTATCCCATTCCTGTCGCCTTTTCTTTCTTCGAGCCTGCACGCGCCTGGTTGCTTCCCTCGTGCGCCACGCGTGCCCCCGCCTTATTTTTTGTCCTCCCGCCAATCACGCAGCACATTCACTCCCACCCGTTCCTTCTTCCAATCTAATCGAACGCTAGCACGGCTGCACGATCTCTGCTGAGCATGGCGTCAGCCGTTCGCGCACCAATGCCGGCACGTCCAGTCCCTGTCTGTTTCGAACCACGCCCGGAGATACCCACCCACCGCAAGTTCTTCTCGGTCGCTTAGGCTCCAACTTCCCCATCACCTACTTGCTCAACTTCAAGAAATTTCCTCCAGTAAGCTGCTCGCCCCGTATTTTTCCTCAACTGCACACCAACTGCTATCGCGCCGCTCTCGTCTTCTTCACTCAACACCCTTGCGTTTCCGTTCGTCAGCCAAGGCAAATACATGCCCGTTGCTTCTCCACATCCCCTTTTCTACACGCGCCCTTCTCCTCCCAGTACCCACACCACCATCCGATCCACTCCCCTCACCTCTCGTTCCCCCGGATTCTCCTTTAACGTCCCGTAGCCTGGCCTTTTCGAGCGTTCGTGGCATGGCCCGAGGCGTCCCAGACCGGACCGCTCAATCAACCACGGTTTGCGAATAGACCCGCCTCCCCGCGTCCCATTGCAGCGCTCGGGAACGCGAGTCTTCCGAGTAACGTGCTGCTTTCTTAATCGAGCTTAACGTTCCTGTCGCTTTTTCTCATCGAGGCTGTATTCGCTCTCCACTCGGCGGGCTGTTGAGCGACTGGCGGTAGTTCCCCCGCGGAAGTTTCCACAAGGTTTATCGTCATTTTTTGCCTCGGTCCATTCATTGGCGCTGTGCTTCTGTTGCATCACTAACCGAGCACCTGGGTGACTGCTGGTGTCACTGCCAAGAGAGAGAGCTGTCTACCACTCCTCCCTGCACCGAAGCTGTCAGGCCCGGTCCACTCAATTTGGGTCCTGGCCCTGCTTTCGGACCCGTTGTCCATGGCCGCATTCACGACCACGGCAGGTGCGAGCCCGACGCTCTCGGCCTCGTCTCCCGCCCTGTGCTGCGCAACTGCTTTGTCAAGCCAACCTCCGGTCACATTCAACAAACTGCGCGGCCTTCACCTCCCACGAACCTGTGCCGAACGTCTTTGTGGGCCTCTCACGTCGCGCGCTGCGCCTCTCCTTCCGCTCCGAAACCAGCCGCCATCGCCGCACATCGACGCGGGAAAAACTAAGCTCGGGTATCCCCGGTAGCTTCGCACCGCCTCTCGCGCTTACGAGGCCGTGCTGTGTTGGACCGCTTCCCTTCGCGCGACGCCCACAAGCATTATACGCACTCTAATCGCCGGCAATCCGTTTGGCCTTCCGCACCCCCCGTCTCTGCTCGGCGACGACGCGCTTCTTTGTTTCAGGCAGACCTCCAAAGTGCTTTTCCTCACTTTCTTGCTTGTACACCCTCCCGCCGTTCTGTTCGCAAAGAACGACACGTGACCGTCCACACCCATTACCGCCCATCTGACGTCTGTGGGACGTGCGCTTGTGCGTTCGCCTGCACCATCCTTTGTCCGGCTTGCCGGTGGTGATTGCGTGTTTTTGCCTTGCCTTTTTCTTTTCCTCGGCGTGTTTTTTGTCGGAGTTGGCTTTCCCAAACCTAGGCGCTGCTTCTCCGATATGCGTGTGTTTTTCCGCTGTTCTTATGCGTGGGCCATGCTGTTGACGCAGCATTCCCGTCAAGCTGCAAGCTTCGCGTTGGTGTTTGCATGTCGCGTCCTGGCTGTCGGTTGGGTGTCCGCGTGTTTTTTCCATGTGGTGCCGTTTAGATTGTGTGGTCGTGTGTTTTTCGGCGCACTTGTGCCTGTGTGTTTCCGCTCGTGCGCTGCGCGGTGTGTTCCCTTTGCATGCATTCTTGGTGTGTGCTTTCGCTTCAGTGTTTGCGTGTGTTGAGCCTCTCTTGAGAGAAAAACCTTGGCGGTGTTGAACATTTCTCAGCCTTCGGCTGCGTGGGCCTTGGCTCTGTGCTTGCGTTCCCGGTGTCCGGCACGACCGCCGTGCGAGCCCATGCGTCTCGGGCGGTGTTTCAGGCAAGTCGGTTCTTCTGCCCAGTCTGGGTGTTTTGCGGTGTGTGCGAGCATTCTGGACTGGGCGCAATTTCCGGCGTGTTTCTGCCTTGTTTCTCCTTTGGCTGAGCTCAGCGCGCGTGGTCGGCCCGAGTGTGCGCGCGCGTCGCGTGTCGCAGCGCTGTGATGGCGATGGCGGCGTGCGTGGCTGACCCTCTGGTGCTTTCCGGTCGCGCAGTTGCTTGCTTGGAGTTGTCTGTTGGTGCTTTGGCTTCGTCAACGCTGTTGTCCTCGCGTGCTTGTGTGTGTGCTTGCGGGCGTGCTTGTTTGCGTCTGTCTGTGGCGGCGTCGTCTTGCTGCTCCGTTGTTTTGGTGAATAGTTGCGCCACGCGTGCTGACAGTTGCTTTGCGACCCTGCGTTTCTGCGCGAGTGTTGTTGCGCCGCACAGTTGTTCCCGCTCTGTGCTTGTTAGGTTCGTGTCTTCTGTGTTGCCGCAAGCGTGGTTGGTTTGTGTGTCCGTCAGTTGCTTGAGCGCTTGCGCGTGGTGCCTGAGTTGCCACAGTTGGTGCTTGCGCGCGTCGCTGATGGCCTGTCCGTCTTTGTTTGGTGCGGTTTCTTGTTTGGTGCCTCCCAGCCAAAGCGCGCCAATTTTTGTGTTTGTCGTGCCTCCGATGAGGAAGAGGCCTCCCCACGTGCCGCCGCGTGTTGTCGTGGTTACGTTTGCGCCCTGCTTAGCAAGCCCGTCGTTTGTGTCTGCGCCTGCTAGTGCGGTGAGTCCACATGATTGGCCTCCGGTTAGCTTGTCGAAAAGTGTGTCCTGGTCGTCAGCGCCGTCCCATGGCTTTGCGTTGAAGCCGTCTATTAGTTTCCCCAGTTCGTCGTCCGTGTAGCCTCTAACCGGCTGCGCGTCGAGTCCGCATTGTGCCTTGTCGAGATTCTTACTTCTGCTCGCGCTCTCAATGATGCATCCCGCGTTGTTTTGGCCTGTGGTCACTGGGTTGTATGCGCCCCACGTGTAAATGAAGTCTTTTATGTTCCAGTAGATGGTGTTGCCCGCGGCTCTCACTGCCGCGTAGTGTTTTTCAATTGCCGCCACGCGTGTGCCTGTGCTGATGAGCGATGCGATTGTCCGCGCCATCTTCTCCAAGTCTTCTGCTTTTGGCGCACCCCCGCCAGAGGCCTTTGTCGCCGCGTGAGCCCGCACGACCACGGCCAGTGCCGTTGCAAGTTCCCTCAGTGTGTCTGCGCCTTCCGCGTCCTTTTCGCCTTCTGGCCCGATGCTGAGCGTCGCCTCCAATGCCAAAGCGCGTTGCGCCTCAGCGTCAAAATACGCTTTCCGTGCCAACACCCCGAGCTTGCAGATGTCCAAGGCCTTGTCGTGCATCATGCTCGCCTTGTCCCCGTTCGTCGCGTAGCCGAACGTGGAAGCGAGCGTGATCCACGACAAGCAAATCGCAACGCGTGCCAACGCATGCCTGGCAAACCTCATCCCGAGCGAGCCTCCTCTGCGGAGCGCCGCGTGAAAACCAACGTGTCACTTCCCCCCTTGCCACACACGCTGCCGCTCCGGAAAGACGCCAGCCACCCGCCCTTGGTCCTCATCTTTGCCCCACCCCCCACCCCCAGGCGGCGGCGTATTGGCGTCTGCGCTCCCCGGCAGCGCCGTCCTGACCCGCCGGCTGCACCGCGCACGGCATCCCCACTGTCCGCGCACGTACCATATGCGTGCGTCGCGCAGCGGTCAGTCGCACTCGTCGTCCCGCGTCTTTTTTCCGACGCTTTGCTTGCGCGCGCACCTGACATCTATCGCACGGCCGCGCCGCCCCACGTGCGCGCTGTGCCTCGCCCTGTTCGCCGTCCGCCGACGCGCGTGGCGACCGCCGAGTCTGAATGCGCGACCGGCAGGTGCACCATGTGTGCCGAGTCGCCCAGAGCACGACGACATTGTCGAACCGTGGTGGCCGCCCACCCTCGCGCCAGCGCGCCTGCGCAAAGCGTAGCGGCAGACGCGGCGCCGCTCTGTTGCATGGCCGTGTAAAGGGTGAATCATAATGCACCCCCTCTGTGGATACCGCCGAGGGTTGGGAGCGCCGTGGCCCTTGACCCGCAAAACCTCCGTGCGGGGCGTCAAGTAACGCGTCGGACGCAGGCGTCTTTGCACTTTGCACCCTGTGGCGAGTCGCGAGGGGTGCCGGCTTGAGCGACGCGTGCCGCTGTGACTGCGACGCGCTGTTCGCCGCCTATTGGCGAGCGACCGCGCACCGGCGCAGCGTCGGCCCGCGCATCGCGCCCCGCTCGCGATCTCCGTGCGCGCATCCCTCCGCGTCTCGCGCGCGTGCGGGTGCACGGCCCCTTGCCAGAGGGACCCAGTTTGGCGCGCAGCGCCCTCACGCAGTAACCGACCTGCCGGGTCGGTAACGGAGCGGTGGCGTACTGCTCACGCCGCTCTTCGGCGACGCATTCGGCACCGGAAACACGGTGTGGCGCGGTGGCCGCCAGAATGGAAGCGGGGCGGAACAACGCGAGGACGCGATGCGCGCCACGCGAAACGGAACAGACGGAGCCGTTGCAGCAGAGGCAGAGCCGGGCAGGCACAGCAGCAAGGTAGTGTTAGCGACGCCGTCGGCACTGCACCGTTCCGACCCGAGACGACGGCAGACGCGCAAACCGTGCTCAACGCAGGATTGGGGCGCGACAAACGAAGTGGCGAAGTGAGACACGACACGCGGTGACCAGGGGCGGACGGAGGGAAGTCGGCACGAAAGCCCGTCGCGGAAACCGGGGTGGGGACCAACCACAGGGACACAACGCAGGACGCAAAGGACGGCTTCGCAGGAGGATCGCACTGGTCGCAAACACAAGCGCGAAAGGAAAGGAATCGGCCTCTGCGGGGAGAGGCCGCGGCGGGGGCTTGTCGCACATAACAAGGACCTCTTGGACTGTGGCAAGCACAAGTGTAGACAAGGACGGTAGGGAAGGCACAAACAGGCCCACGGGCAGAGGGATGTGCAGAGCTGGGGTTCGGAACTTGGCGCACGGCGCAGCAGATAAGGCGGCTCGTGCGCCAGACAACGCGAACACGAGCGAACGGCGGATAACGTCTACGTGGGCGCCACCATTGGGGAAGCGAGAATGCATTGGAAGAGATGGCAGAGGCGAAAGGAAGGTGCTAACAATTACTTTGCCAACGGAGGCACCCTCGAAGGCTCTTTTCGGAGGAGGCAGAAACGGTGATAAAGGAAGTTCGAGGACGGGAGGCGCACGACGGACACCGTGGCAAAAACAATTGCATGGGGGACAAGGGAGCGCCTAGCCAAAAGCCGGGTTTTTTTGCGACTGCGGCGGGGAGTTGCACGCAGCGGCCAGTGTCGGAGGGGGGTGGCCAGTGTTACAAAGGGAGCGATGGCGCGGAGAAGTGGAGAGGTTGGACAAAGACAGGGACCACGAACAGTGCCGCTTTGGACGCCTGCAAGCGATTGTGCATGAGTCTCTACGGCGTGGGGAGGAACATTTTGCGGAACTGGCGTTTGATGGCCAGGAAGGGCGGACCGCGCATGGACGGTGCAGCGAAGGACGTGAACACAGCACAATTGTGAGGGTGGGATGGGAGCCTGCGTTGACACTGGAAAAGCAGCGTGGCACAGCGCAAGGCTTCATGTGCGCACGCCGCAGAAGGGGGTGCGCGAGGCGCGGGACGCGGAGGGTGTGACAAACGGGAGGCTGGACAGTTGGCTGGGAGTAGACAGCAACTGAGCGCGAAGGAGGCGGGAGACGCGGCACAAAGAGGTGCTTTGTGCGACGGGGGTCGTGAAACGGTGTTTGCGGTGCCTGCCGTGGTGGAGTGAAAGGGCCACGCGCGCGAATAAAGGGACAGCCAGGAAACGGGCAGAGGGCGCAGATGATTTGTATTGGGATGAGACCGAACGTTTGCGTTAGCGTAGAAACGCGCAGGCTCCAAAGGGGATATCAGTCGCGACTGAAGCCACTAGGAAATGCAAAGCAGTGAAACAGCGAGGCGCAAGTCGGGGACACCAGAGGGGGAAGGCGTCTGAAAAGAGAGGGTGCGTTTCCGAAATGAGAGCTGCAAGGCGAGGCCGCTCGAGTGCACACGCTGGTGGGTCCCTTGGTGGACGGGATAGACCAGCGGGAAAGGCGGCTACCGGAGTGGGGGTACAGCACGCGCTGAAGCTGGGCAGTCACGCGCGGCGAGAGGGGAAGGCGCGCAGCGTGCACGGTGTGCAAAGCATGCTCACCAAAGCGCTGGGCCCGGGGAGGTGAAGACCGCAAAAAGAGAGACGGCTCAAAGGGCAGCAGAGAGGGGATGCCGACAGGGGGATAAGCGTGGGTTAGGCATGCTTTTTCTTCGACGCCTTTTGCTGAGGCATGCATGCCGCACGCGTGGTCAAGCTGGTGCGAACGACGCTTCTCTTGTGGACACGCACAGGATGGACCGATTCGTGAGAGGCGGGTGGGGTTTTCCGGCTGCGGGCATGCAAAGCTCAGACTTGGCGGACCAGCCTTCCGTCGACTGTGCGAGGACACAGTCATAAAACGAGGGTGCGTGGCCAACGTGTCGTTGGTGCCTGAAGCGGTTTCGGCAAGCTGCTTGTGCGGGAGCGTTGCACATAGGACAAGTGCCATGGTACGAAGTGGCGCGCAACAAGCAGGGATGGCGGCGCTTTTGACGTAGGGAAGGCACCGTTCGCGTGGCAGAAGGAACGGCCGGTGACTGCGACGGCGAGCAGTGGACGCGTTCAGTGCGCCGCCATTTGCTGCATCTCCGTTCAAGGGAAGTCGGCAACAGGCATCGCCCGCAAAGGCGTAAGGATTGCGAACGGTCCGTGAGACACGACGCGTGGATGGCGGGCACATTCATCGAGGGGAAAGCGACGCAGGGTCGCGGGACTGCGGCAAGTGCGAGCGTGTATTATCTAGGCCGGGTCGCTTTCTCGTTCGCGCATAAACATGTGCGAGTGGACGAACGACTTTTTCAACCGACATGGAACACGTTTAGCACGCCTCGCAGGCGACGCGACACAGGCGGACGGGAAAAGTGGGACGAGCACAGTGGACCAGATGCGCGTTTGTTTGGCGGCCAGGGGGTGCGGAGCGAGACGTGTTCGGAGCACATGGCGGGTGAGTGCAACGGGTGCGCCGACACTGCAGCGGCCAGACGCAAGGGGAGCGACGCATTTGTGCCCGGGCTTTGCGAGGCGGAAAGCAAGCTCGAGGCACGGAGAACAGCATTGGAAGCGATGGACGCGAGGCGGAAAGGCACACGAAGAAAAGACTGTGCAACGAGAGGTTTGCGCGACCGGCTCGAAGGTCCGTGGGTGCGCGGGCACGCGACTCGCACGGACTTTCAGAGCTGTGCATGGCGGGAGGGCACTGAGCGAGACAGCCGCACGGGGTGAGGCTATGGGAGGTGTGGTGGCGGAGAAGACCGGGTTGTGTTTTCAGAAAACGCGGGGCAGGATTTGCTGAGGAAGGTGGGTCAGGCAAGACGGGCATGGCGAGGCGGACCACACGAGAAGGGCATAATGCGGAGACGGGGAAGAACAGCCGGAAGTAAAGCGGTGGAGAACAGATGACACACCAACACGCGGCGCAGCCAAATTGACGACAAGGCACACGAACAGTGAGGAGTTACTGCGAGGCAGTCGGAGCAAAGAGAGCCGAGCCGGGGCGACGAGGAGCACATAGGACAGGAGGTGGCGCCGCGGGAAACGCGTAATCTCTCGTGATTGGGATTGCGGCAAAAGCGTGCGCGTGGGACAAACGAAACGGGCGTTGGTTCGTAGGAGTGCAGGAGGCAGCGCTGGGTGAGCGACGGGGCCCGGACTGACCAGGACGCAAACAAGGAAGGCGGCGGGTGGTGCGCAACAGGCACGGTAATAAGGCGTGGGGCAAGAATACAGGGAAGCACTGGAGCCGGCCGTTTGCGCGGCGCAAGGGCACTGGACGTCATTTCGAGCCACGACTGCGGTTGCGGTGGAGTTATTGTCGTGCACGGTGGGCACAAGCGCCGCGCGTATGACCATGGTAACGGGTGTCAGGCTGCCGTTGCGCACATTGGGGACAACGCGCCGCGGCACAGCACGAAGCAGGACGACGAAGAACGCACGCAGTGCACCAGCTCGCAATGAGTTGACAAAGGGTACAGCGGCGGTGCGGTGGCGAAGTGTGGTGGAGCACAAAAAGTCATCAGGCACAGGCTTGCGCCGGTGAACATTTGCGAGAGGTTGCTCGGACGGAAATGCTCACCGGCGCAGTCAGGTGCCGCAGGGGAAAATGGCTGTCAATTGTCTCACGCCGGGCGCTGAACAAGGGGAGGACAGCACATGGGCGCGACTGTGTGCGTGGAAGCAGAGGACGTGCCCAAACGGAGGTGACGGTAGGGACCACGTGACGTTGAAGGTCTTCGGGGACGGTGGTAGAGGCAGACAAAGAAGGACGTAAAAACGCTCTTGTGTGCGCGGAAGGTGGTCGAGGGCGAGTAGGAAGGGTCACGTAGGACACAAGCAGAAAATGGGGATGAATGCATCATCCACGGAGAGCAGGGCGCGAAGAAACAGACGTGCAGCGCGCACGCAGCGGGCGCACTGCGGAGGTTTCGCGCAGCCCAGCGAGGCGCACGGAGCGCGTAACGCGACAGGCACCGGTGAACGACGCGGACATGCGATGGCTGGAAGAGCGGAAGGTCGGGGAGACCGGAGGATTTGCTAGAAGCGAGACGAGAGTGGCAGAACAGAGAGAGTCGCAAGAGTCGTGAGTGACAGGGGAAGGACGGTGGTGGCGCGGAACTGCTGCGGCGCTGGCACGACATGTAATTACACTTAAAGGCGAGGGACGCTAGCGGTAGTGCTGCAGTAGAACTGCGCGAAGCACGCGCGAGCACAGCGACACTGCGACGTGACGCGAGGGGGCACACCGCGAGTGAGGTGGCGCTTGCGGGGTTTGTTTGGCCGCCTGCGCAGCGGCGCGAGTTTGGCTGACATCGCTCGCAGCGCTGGCACGGCGCGCGGGTGACGGAGAGGTGAAAGGCATGGTTGACCTTCAGAGCAGGGGGGTGCTGCGGAGAAGACCGGTGAGGCAACCAGGGAAGGGCCTTGAAACGTGACGCGCGCAGAGAGCACTGGCAGCAGAGCGAAGCTGTGGCTTGGCACACTTCAGAGAAAGGCGTGGCCCGTGGCGACGTGCCAGGACAGGACCGAGAGAGGCACAGAGGCTGACAGGGTTAGGCTCCGCTTGGCTGGGGACGCGCGAGGACACTTTGCGGGAATAGAAACTGCGGAAGCGGCGGTTTTGCCCTGCACGGGGAGAGCGTGCCAAAGGCACGTCGCGCCCACGCGGAGGGGGACGGTGTCGGAGTGACGCTTGTTTGAGGCAAGGAGAGAAATGCAGCGCGGGGGAGGTGAGGCCGCAATGAAGTTTGAGGCAGGAGCGGGAACTGAGCGGACACGCGCTGCGGAAGAAGGGAAGAGACGCAGGTGCAGAGAAACAACAACCGGCGTGTGAAACGGGGATTCCAGCACGCGTGATCATTACGACGGTGCGAGACCAGAGAGTGATAAGGACAAGAGTGTGACACCGAGGCCAAGAGCGGAGCAAGCGCGGCAGGCGAAGAGCGCGAGGTCGAGAAGCACAAGACAACGGGTGGCGAACATGTTTTGGCACAGAAAAATGGACGAAGGCGACGGCAAGGCGGTGCAGTGAAGGCACAAAATGCAGTTACGCACAACGCCACAGGTGGCTAGAAGAGCAGGGGAACGCACGACGCTCGAACGCCGACGCGCGCAAGAGAGTGCGTCAGTGGCAGAAGTGCGCGAGAGCGGTGGGGCACGCACGGAATGAACTCGGGGCATACAGTCGGAGATGCAGAAACGGTGGACGGGGGAAGAAACCTGGCCCGCGAAAGCGAACGTCTGACACGGGCGCGGGCGCTGCGGTTGCGCGGGTGACACAGCGTCGCAGTGTCGGTGCGTGGCGTGCCATTGCCGTCGAGGGTGCGGCTGCGTATACACCGGTTGTCTTTTGAACGAGGCGACGGCGCAGGGCCAAAAGAATTGGGAGGGAAAAAACCGGGAACAGGGCATGGCATTGGGCATGGGAATGGCGTTGCGGGACGAGTTGCACACACGAATGGGGGGACACCCCAGACAGAGAAGGGCTTCGGGGAGGAAGCGCAAGACGCAGTTGACATAGGAAGGGAGGAAAGGGCCAAGGGAAGTGGAGATGAAGAGATTGGCGCGGGTCGCTTAGAGACAGAGGGTGAAACAAACTTGGGCGCAAAGACAGTTGTACCGCAACAAAATGGGGTGAGACGCGACGGGGGATGAGCTATGGTTGCTTTGTCGAGCATTTGTTCTTTGCGGTCGAAGGGACTGAGGCAGACACACGACGACACGGCAGGCGGGGTGAAACACAGGCACGAGATGCAAGCTAGGTGACGAAGACGAAACGCAAAGTGCGGTGCATGAGCGGCGCGACGACGCAAGAGTGAACGCGAGGGTGACAAAATGCGCGGCGCAGCCGCGGTGGAAAGCAGTGGGCTATTGCCTTGTGGAAGAAAATGGGGGACACGGGAAAAGGCAAAGAGGCCCAGATGATGGGCGCAACGGGGACGCAGCGCATGAAGGCGGGTCGGCACAGAACACAAGGCACGTCGCAAGGAAACCGTCTTATTGCAGCGAGGGTAGCGAACAAAATGAAAAAAAAGAAAAAACAGAAAAGGGCCTTTTCAACAGAAAGAGGAGCTAGCAGCAAGGTAGCAGCAACAACTTCACCAGAGAGGAAACATTGTTCCACGTTGTTTCTGCTAGAGAAATGGAGGGCACAGCGAAGCGCGAGAAAGCGTGAAACAAACCGGATTTGTTTTCGCAGACGCGTAAAAAAGGAAGTGAGGTGCGTGCAAATATTTGACTTTGTCGTTCCGCTCGGCGAGGAAAGAACGCGGAAAAGAAAACAGGAAAAGAGCAGTTGGCTTACAGACGCTTTTTCCGCTTTCTGTCTTTTCGCAAGCGACATGGTGAGAAGAGAAAATGAAAATCAAAAAGGCGCGCAGAAGCAAACATTCGCAGTCTAAATAAGTTATGCCAGAAAGTGGCAGGGGCCTTGTCAAGTCAAAACTGGCATCGCCATTAATTTTCACTTTTAATTCTATAAAATGTCGACTTAGAAAAGGTGCCTCAGCAATTTTTTGCAAAGCAGTTTTCAGCGTAAAAAAGCGTAGAGCAGCTTGAAGAGCTGCCCGCATGAGGCCGAAGCAAAACGCGAAGGCCCAAGAGAAAGTGAACTCGCAAAAGATGTCTTTAGGTCCATTTCTGCATTGCCACCTTCTAGACTTTAAATTTTAAAAATTATTTCTTTTAAAAAATATTTAAATTCTAGATATTTTTAAATATATATTTACTTGATGCCAAGCTTTACTGCAACGGGTACTCTTCTTCACGTTTGCTTAGTCACTTGAAGCAGCGAGGCGAAAAGAACTCTCCAACCTGAGTGTCAGTCACCTTGTGCGTAGTTCTAGTGTCTTGTTCATATTTCCTTGTCCCGTGGCAATTTTTCATTTTGGCCGTGCCTCGTGCCTTCTTGCACGCCACGCTTTTGTCAAGCCTTGCGTTTTGACTTTGGAATGTTGAGGCATGAGTCTTCGCTCCCAGGCCACTCATCTTTCCAATCTTAAATTTAAATTGTTGTTTGCGTGTTCGCTTCTTGGCCTTCTGCGCGTTCATGCGTTTAGTGCGAGTCGCACGGCTAAGAGTTGTTTGCCGTTTCTGCAGATGTGTTTGCAAATTCGTTTGCATCCGCACTTTTGTGTTCTGCATTGTGAGTGCGCACGGTGTTTTGCATTTCGCTCTAACTAAAATGCCGTGACGAAAAGCGCCTTAGTGTGCACTCGCCTCGCATCAACGGCACTAGCTTAACCAGTGCCTTCTCGCGTCCACCTCTGCCCTGCGCCTCATGCGCGCTACTCTGCGGCTTTTCTTTTCCTCTTGCGGTCCTTCTTTTTTCTTCCCTTTAACTTTTTTTAAATGTGTAGCCTTTTCTTTTGGCAGGTGCTGCGTCGCACTTTGCTCGTCTCTGCGCTCGTGGTCTTGGCCCAGTGCGGCAAGACTCAACCAGTGCATCTTATTCGGCGTCCCCGCCACATGCAAACAACGAACCGCCTTTCCCACTGAGCTTGCAGCGCAGATACTCTGAATAAATCAATTGTTGCCGAAGTGCCACCGCAAAAACAAGCTAAAACAAGGTAAAGGCATGTGACGTTTTCCTTGCTTTCTGCCGCCTTTTGCATCTATGTCGTTTGTTCTGTTCCTCTGCGTTCTGACTTTCTGAGTGTCTTGTGTTTTCCTTAGCACCCCTTAGCTCCGCTCAAGACCCTCTCTGCGTTCCGGCGCCTTTCCGGTGCAAAGCCCCGACGTCAATCGGATTCCGCGCAAGTATTTCCTTTTGTTCTTGCGCTTTCGTTCCTCCGGCACTTTCGTCCCCTTTTCTTCCTGTCCTTGTCCATCCAGTTGTGTGCCATTCCCTTTTGTCTTTTAGCGGGCGGAGCCGTTGCGTCCTTTCTGCGCGTTTGCGGTGCTTGTTGCCAAAACTGCTTCGGTTGTGTTTCCGTGTGGTGGTGTGCCTCCCAGGTCCCGCGTCCACTTGTAGCTTTCGCTGCCACGTCTTTGTTTGTCTCTTCCTGCGTCTCGCTTTGTCCTGCTGTTGCTTGTCGGAAAGGCGCTGCGCGTTGCCCGCTTCCATGCCATTCCTTGGTGTTCCGACTTCCTTTTTGCAGTGCGGTTGTCCTTCTCTCGCGCCGCGGCTTTTACTCGTGTCACTTTTTGCGCCCCCGGCGTTTTTTCGTGCTTGCGCGTGGTCTGCACTTCCCCAGTGTTGCTTGCGTTCTCCTTGCTGGATGTTGAAAAGTCGTGGCCTTTTCGCGTCTGTACTGCGTGCGTTCCGCTGGTATGTGTTGTGGTCTGCGCGCCTGGCGCGTTTCCCCTCCGATGCCGGGAAGTGTCTCACCTGCTGTGCGTGTCTTGTTTTTTCAGTTTTCTGGCGGGTGCGCATGCTCCGTGACTTTTTATGCTGTCCGTTGTTGGCAGTGTTTCATCCTGTGTTGGCCTTGGCGTCCCGCCGCGACGCGTTCGCGCGCTGGTGTTTTCCTCGACCTTGCTGTGCGTTCCGGCTTCCCGTACCACCGATGCGTGTTTCTCCTCTTCTGTTGTGCGCTGCGTGCCGGGGTGTGCTGTTCTTCTTCGCGCTGCAAGTCGCGGCTCTTTGTTGGTGGTCAGTGTTGCCAACTTTTCCTCCGCCTTGTTTCTGCACTGGAGTGTGTTCCGTTCTTGTGGCGCGCAGCTGTGTTTCTTTTTCGCAAAAACAGTTGGACTGTGAGTTTTGTGTGTGCTCTCGTATGTCCTTTTTGTGCTGGCATGCATCGTGCGCCACGGTGTGTTTTGTTTTCCTTGCTTCCTCCCCTTTCAGCGGTGTCAGGCGAGCTGTGCGCATGCAGTGTTCTTGCGGCGGCCCTTTCTCGTTTTTTCTGTGCGTGTGTTTGCTTTGCGGCTTCTTTCCCCTGCGTTTGTCTTTTCCCTCTTCTGTTGTGGCGCTGCGCCTTCAGCTTGGTTGGTGCTCTGTGCGTGCTTGTGGGTGGGTGCGAGCGTGTTTTTCCTGGTCCCTGTGCTTCTGTTTTTTTCGGTCATTCAGTGTTTGTTGCCGAGAGTGCCTTGTTAGTGCGGTGGGTGTGCTTGCGATGGGCCGGGTGCTGTTTCTTCGCTTTCTGCTTGCGACATGTTTTGTCGTATTTCTTCGAGCGCGGCCCTCCCCGGACTTCTCGGAGCGCAGCGTCGCTAAGTGTGGTTCTTGTTTCCCTGTTGGGCACTGTGCGCGCGCCTGTGTCGTGTTGCTTGCTATCGTTGTCGGCCATCTTCCGGTCGGCGTGCGCGGTGTGTGCTTGCCCCTGTGTGCGAATGACGTCTGTGGGCGTGCGCTTGTGCGTTCTGCTTCGCCATCCTTTGTCCGGCTTGCCGGTGGTGATTGCGTGTTTTTTGCCTTGCCTTTTTCTTTTCCTCGGCGTGTTTTTTGTCGGAGGTGGCTTTCCCAAACCTAGGCGCTGCTGTTCCGATATGCGTGTGTTTTTCCGCTGTTTTTATCCGTGGGCCATGCTGCTGACGCGGCAATTCCCGTCAAGCTGCAAGCACCGCGTTGGTTTCTGCATGTCGCGTCCTGGCTGTCGTTGGGTGTCCGCGTGTTTTTCCATGTGGTGCCGTTTAGATTGTGTGGTCGTGTGTTTTTTCGGGCGGCACTTGTGCCTGTGTGTCTTCGCTCGTGCGCTGCGCGGTGTGTTCCTTTGCATTGCATTCTTGGTGTGTGCTTTCGCTTCAGTGTTTGCGTGTGTTGAGCCTCGCTTGAGAGAAAAACCTTGGCGGTGTTGAACATTTCTCAGCCTTCGGCTGCGTGGGCCTTGGCTCTGTGCTTGCGTTCCCGGTGTCGGCACGACCGCCGTGCGAGCCCATGCGTCGCGGGCGGTGTTTCAGGCAAGTCGGTTCTTCTGCCCAGTCTGGGTGTGTTGCGGTGTGTGCGAGCATTCTGGACGGGGCGCCATTTCGGCGTGTTTCTGCCTTGCTTCTCCTTTGGCTGAGCTCAGCGCGCGTGGTCGGCCCGAGTGTGCGCGCGCGTCGCGTGGCGCAGCGCTGTGATGGCGATGGCGGCGTGCGTGGCTGACCCTCTGGTGCTTTCCGGTCGCGCAGTTGCTTGCATGGAGTTGTCTGTTGGTGCTCTGTTTTCGTCAACGCTGTTGTCCTCGCGTGCTTGTGTGTGTGCTTGCGGCGTGCTTGTTTGCTTCTGTCTGTGGCGGCGGTGTCTTCCTGCTCCGTTGTTTTGGTGAATAGTTGCGCCACGCGTGCTGACAGTTGCTTTGCGGCCCTGCGTTTCTGCGCGAGTGTTGTTGCGCGCACAGTTGTTCCCGCTCTGTGCTTGTTAGGTTCGTGTCTTCTGTGTTGCCGCAAGCGTGGTTGGTTTGTGTGTCCGTCAGTTGCTTGAGCGCTTGCGCGTGGTGCCTGAGTTGCCACAGTTGGTGCTTGCGCGCGTCGGTGATGGCCTGTCCGTTTGTTTGGTGCGGTCTCTTGTTTGGTGCCTCCCAGCAAAAGCGCGCCAATTTTTGCGCTTGTCGTGCCTCCATGAGGAAGAGGCCTCCCCACGTGCCGCCGCGCGTCGCCGTGGTTACTGTGCCCCTTCCAGCAAGCCCGTCGTTTGTGTCTCCGCCTGCCAGTGCGGTGAGTCCACATGATTGGCCGCTGCTTAGTTGGTCGAAAAGTGTGTTTTGCTCGTCAGCGCCGTCCATGGCTTTGCGTTGAAGCCGTCTATTAGTTTCCCCAGTTCGTCGTCCGTGAGCCTCTAACCGGCTGCGCGTCGAGTCCGCATTGTGCCTTGTCGAGATTCTTACTTCTGCTCGCGCTCTCAATGATTGCATCCGCGTTGCTTTGGCCTCCGTCACTGGGTTGTATGCGTCCCACGTGTAAATGAAGTCTTTATTTTCCAGTAGATGGTGTTGCCGCGGCTCTCACTGCCGCGTAGTGTTTTTCAATTGCCGCCACGCGTTGTGCCTGTGCTGATGAGCGATGCGATTGTCCGCGCCATCTTCTCCAAGTCTTCTGCTTTTGGCGCACCCCGCCCGATGCCTTTGTCGCCGCGTGCTGTCGCACGACCAGGGCCAGTGCCGTTGCAAGCTCCCTCAGTGTGTCCGCGCCTTCCGTGTCCTTTGCGTCTTCTGGCCCGATGCTGAGCGTCGCCTCCAATGCCAAAGCGCGTTGCGCCTCAGCGTCAAAATACGCTTTCCGTCCAAACCCCGAGCTTGCAGATGTCCAAGGCCTTGGCGTGCATCATGCTCGCCTTGTCCCGTTCGTCGCGTAGCCGAACGTGGAAGCGAGCGTGATCCACGACAAGCAAATCGCAACGCGTGCCAACGCATGCCTGGCAAACCTCATCCGAGCGAGCCTCCTCTGCGGAGCGCCGCGTGAAAACCAACGTGTCACTTCCCCCCTGCCACACACGCTGCCGCTCCGGAAAGACGACAGCCACCCGCCTTGGTCCTCATCTTTGCCCCACCCCCACCCCAGGCGGCGGCGTATTGGCGTCTGCGCTCCCGGCAGCGCCGTCCTGACCCGCCGGCTGCACCGCGCACGGTATCCCCACTGTCCGCGCACGTACCATATGCGTGCGTCGCGCAGCGGTCAGTCGCACTCGTCGTCCTGCGTCTTTTTTCCGACGCTTTGCTTGCGCGCGCACCTGACATCTATCGCACGGCCGCGCCGCCCCACGGCCGCGCTGTGCCTTGCCCTGTTCGCCGTCCGCCGACGCGCGTGGCGACCGCCGAGTCTGAATGCGCGACCGGCAGGTGCACCATGTGTGCCGAGTCGCCCAGAGCACGACGACATTGTCGAACCGTGGTGGCCGCCCACCCTCGCGCCAGCGCGCCTGCGCAAAGCGTAGCGGCAGACGCGGCGCCGCTCTGTTGCATGGCCGTGTAAAGGGTGAATCATAATGCACCCCCTCTGTGGATACCGCCGAGGGTTGGAGCGCCGTGGCCCTTGACCCGCAAAACCTCCGTGCGGGGCGTCAAGTGCCGCGTCGGACGCAGGCGTCTTTGCACTTGCACCCTGTGGCACGTCGCGAGGGGTGCCGGCTTGAGCGACGCGTGCCGCTGTGACTGCGACGCGCTGTTCGCCGCCTATGGCGAGCGACCGCGCACCGGGCAGCGTCGGCCCGCGCATCGCGCCCGCTCGCGATCCCCGTGCGCCATCCTCCGCGTCTCGCGCGCGTGCGGGTGCACGGCCCCTTGCCAGAGGGACCCAGTTTGGCGCGCAGCGCACTCACGCAGTAGCCGACCTGCGGGTCGGTAACGGAGACGTGGCGTACTGCTCACGCCGCTCTTCGGCGACGCATTCGGCACCGGAACACGGTGTGGCGCGGTGGCCGCCAGAATGGACGCGGGGCGGAACAACGCGAGGACGCGATGCGCGACACGCGAAACGGAACAGACGGAGCCGTTGCAGCAGAGGCAGAGCCGGGCAGGCACAGCAGCAAGGTAGTGTTAGCGACGCGTCGGCACTGCACCGTTCCGACCCGAGACGACGGCAGACGCGCAAACCGTGCTCACCGCAGGATTGGGGGCGCACAAACGAAGTGGCGAAGTGAGACACGACACGCGGTGACCAGGGGGGACGGAGGGAAGTCGGCACGAAAGCCCGTCGCGGAAACCGGGGTGGGGACCAACAGGGACACAACGCAGGACGCAAAGGACGGCTTCGCAGGAGGATCGCACTGGTCGCAAACACAAGCGCGAAAGGAAAGGAATCGGCCTCTGCGGGGAGGCCGCGGCGGGGGCTTGTCGCACATAACAAGGACCTCTTGGACTGTGGCAAGCACAAGTGTAGACAAGGACGGTAGGGAAGGCACAAACAGGCCCACGGGACGAGGGATGTGCAGAGCTGGGTTCGGAACTTGGCGCACGGCGCAGCAGATAAGGCGGCTCGTGCGCCAGACAACGCGAACACGAGCGAACGGCGGATAACGTCTACGTGGGCGCCACCATTGGGGAAGCGAGAATGCATTGGAAGAGATGGCAGAGGCGAAAGGAAGGTGCTAACAATTACTTTGCCAACGGAGCACCCTCAAGGCTCTTTTCGGAGGAGGCAGAAACGGTGATAAAGGAAGTTCGAGGACGGGAGGGGCACGACGGACACCGTGGCAAAAACAATTGCATGGGGACAAGGAGCGCCTAGCCAAAAGCCGGGTTTTTTTGCGACTGCGGCGGGGAGTTGCACGCAGCGGCCAGTGTCGGAGGGGGGTGGCCAGTGTTACAAAGGGAGCGATGGCGCGGGAGAAGTGGAGAGGTTGAACAAAGACAGGGAGCACGAACAGTGCCGCTTTGGACGCCTGCAGCGATTGTGCATGAGTCTCTACGGCGTGGGGAGGAACATTTTGCGGAACTGGCGTTTGATGGCCAGGAAGGGCGGACCGCGCATGGACGGTGCAGCGAAGGACGTGAACACAGCACAATTGTGAGGGTGGGATGGGAGCCTGCGTTGACACTGGAAAAGCAGCGTGGCACAGCGCAAGGCTTCATGTGCGCACGCCGCAGAAGGGGTGCGCGAGGCGCGGGAGCGGAGGGTGTGACAACGGAGGCTGGACAGTTGGCTGGGAGTAGACAGCAACTGAGCGCGAAGGAGGCGGGAGACGCGGCACAAAGAGGTGCTTTTGTGCGACGGGGGTCGTGAAACGGTGTTTGCGGTGCCTGCCGGGTGGAGTGAAAGGGCCACGCGCGCGAATAAAGGGACAGCCAGGAAACGGGCAGAGGGCGCAGATGATTTGTATTGGGATGAGACCGAACGTTTGCGTTAGCGTAGAAACGCGCAGGCTCCAAAGGGGGATATCAGTCGCGACTGAAGCCACTAGGAAATGCAAAGCAGTGAAACAGCGAGGCGCAAGTCGGGAAACCAGAGGGGGAAGGCGTCTGAAAAGAGAGGGTGCGTTTCCGAAATGAGAGCTGCAAGGCGAGGCCGCTCGAGTGCACACGCTGGTGGGTCCCTTGGTGACGGGCTAGACCAGCGGCGAAGGCGCTACCGGAGTGGGGGTACAGCACGCGCTGAGGCTGGGCAGTCACGCGCGGCGAGAGGGGAAGGCGCGCAGCGTGCACGGTGTGCAAAGCATGCTCACCAGAGCGCTGGGCCGGGGAGGTGAAGACCGCAAAAAGCAAGACGGCTCAAAGGGCAGCAGAGAGGGATGCCGACAGGGGGATAAGCGTGGGTTCGGCATGCTTTTTTTCGACGCCTTTGCTGAGGCATGCATGCCGCACGCGTGGTCAAGCTGGTGCGAACGACGCTTCTCTTGTGGACACGCACAGGATGGACCGATTCGTGAGAGGCGGGTGGGGTTTTCCGGCTGCGGGCATGCAAAGCTCAGACTTGGCGGACCAGCCTTCCGTCGACTGTGCGAGGACACAGTCATAAAACGAGGGTGCGTGGCCAACGTGTCGTTGGTGCCTGAAGCGGTTTCGGCAAGCTGCTTGTGCGGGAGCGTTGCACATAGGACAAGTGCCATGGTACGAAGTGGCGCGCAACAAGCAGGGATGGCGGCGCTTTTGACGTAGGGAAGGCACCGTTCGCGTGGCAGAAGGCACGGCCGGTGACTGCGACGGCGAGCAGTGGACGCGTACAGTGCGCCGCCATTTGCTGCATCTCCGTTCAAGGGAAGTCGGCAACAGGCATCGCCCACAAAGGCGTAAGGATTGCGAACGGTCCGTGAGACACGACGCGTGGATGGCGGGCACATTCATCGAGGGGAAAGCGACGCAGGGTCGCGGGACTGCGGCAAGTGCAAACGTGTATTATCTAAGCCGGGTCGCTTTCTCGTTCGCGCATAAACATGTGCGAGTGGACGAACGACTTTTTCAACCGACATGGAACACGTTTAGCACGCCTCGCAGGCGACGCGACACAGGCGGACGGGAAAAGTGGGACGAGCACAGTGGACCAGATGCGCGTTTGTTTGGCGGCCAGGGGGTGCGGAGCGAGACGTGTTCGGAGCACATGGCGGGTGAGTGCAACGGGTGCGCCGACACTGCAGCGACCAGACGCAAGGGGACCAACGCATTTGTGCCCGGGCTTTGCGAGGCGGAAAGCAAGCTCGAGGCACGGAGGACAGCATTGGAAGCGATGGACGCGAGGCGGAAAGGCACACGAAGAAAAGACTGTGCAACGAGGTTTGCGCGACCGGCTCGAAGGTCCGTGGTGCGCGGGCACGCGACTCGCACGGACTTTCAGAGCTGTGCATGGCGGAGAGCACTGAGCGAGACAGCCGCACGGGGTGAGGCTATGGGAGGTGTGGTGGCGGAGAAGACCGGGTTGTGTTTTCAGAAAACGCGGGGCAGGATTTGCTGAGGAACGTGGGTCAGGCAAGACGGGCATGGCGAGGCGGACCACACGAGAAGGGCATGTTGCGGAGACGGGAAGAACAGCCGGACGTAAAGCGGTGGAGAACAGATGACACACCAACACGCGGCGCAGCCAAATTGACGACAAGGCACACAGACAGTGAGGAGTTACTGCGAGGCAGTCGGAGCAAAAAGAGCCGAGCCGGGGCGACGAGGAGCACATAGGACAGGAGGTGGCGCCGCGGGAAACGCGTAATTCTCGTGATTGGGATTGCGGCAAAAGCGTGCGCGTGGGACAAACGAAACGGGCGTTGGTTCGTAGGAGTGCGGGAAGCAGCGCTGGGTGAGCGAAGGGGACCGGACTAACCAGGACGCAAAAGGAAGGCGGCGGGTGGTGCGCAACAGGCACGGTAATAAGGCGTGGAGCAAGAATACAGGGAAGCACTGGAGCCGGCCGTTTGCGCGGCACAGAGGCACTGGACGTCATTTCGAGCCACGACTGCGGTTGCGGTGGAGTTATTGTCGTGCACGGGTGGGCACAAGCGCCGCGCGTATGACCATGGTAACGAGTGTCAGGCTGCCGTTGCGCACATTGGGGACAACGGCCGCGGCACAGCACGAAGCAAGACGACGAAGAACGCACGCAGTGCACCAGCTCGCAATGAGTTGACAAAGGGTACAGCGGCGGTGCGGTGGCGAAGTGTGGTGGAGCACAAAAAGTCATCAGGCACAGGCTCGCGCCGGTGAACATTTGCGAGAGGTTGCTCGGACGGAAATGCTCACCGGCGCATCAGGTGCCGCAGGGGAAATGGCTGTCAATTGTCTCACGCCGGGCGCTGAACAAGGGGAGGACAGCACATGGGCGCGACTGGGTGCGTGGAAGCAGAGGACGTGCCCAAACGGAGGTGACGGTAGGGAACACGTGACGTTGAAGGTCTTCGGGGACGGTGGTAGAGGCAGACAAAGAAGACGAAAAAACGCTCTGTGTGGCCGGAAGGTGTCGAGGGCGAGTAGCAAGGGTCACGTAGGACACAAGCAGAAATGGGGAATGAATCATCCACGGAGAGCAAAGCGAGAAGAAGCAGCGTGCAGCGCGCACGCAGCGGGCGCACTGCGGAGGTTTCGCGAAGCCCAGCGAGGCGCACGGAGCGCGTAACGCGACAGGCACCGGTGAACGCCGCGGACATGCGATGGCTGCAGAGCGGAAGGTCGGGGAGACCGGCTTTGCTAGAAGCGAGACGAGAGTGGCAGAGCAGAGAGAGTCGCAAGAGTCGTGAGAGACAGGGGAAGGACGGTGGTGGCGCGGAACTACTGCGGCGCTGGCACGACATGTAATTACACTTAAAGGCGAGGGACGCTAGCGGGTAGTGCTGCAGTGCAACTGCGCGAAGCACGCGCGAGCACAGCGACACTGCGACGTGACACGAGGGGCACACCGCGAGTGAGGTGGCGCTTGCGGGGTTTGTTTGGCCGCCTGCGCAGCGGCACGAGTTTGGCTGACATCGCTCGCAACGCTGGCACGCGCGCGGGTGAAGGAGAGGTGAAAGGCATGGTTGACCTTCAGAGCAGGGGGGTGCTGCGGAGAGGAACGGTGAGGCAACCAGGGAAGGGGCCTTGAAACGTGACGCGCGCAGAGAGCACTGGCAGCAGAGCGAAGCTGTGGCTTGGCACACTTCAGAGAAAGGCGTGCCCGTGGCGACGTGCCAGACCAGGACCGAGAGAGGCACAGAGGCTGACAGGGTTAGGCTCCGCTTGGCTGGGGACGCGCGAGGACACTTTGCGGGAATAGAAACTGGGCAGCGGCGGTTTTGCCCTGCACGAGGAGAAGTGCCAAAGGCACGTCGCGCCCGCGCGGAGGGGGACGGTGTCGGAGTAACGCTTGTTTGAGGCAAGACGAGAAATGCAGCGCGGGGGAGGTGAGACCGCAATGAAGTTTGAGGCAGGAGCGGGAACTGAGCGGACACGCGCTGCAGAAGAAGGAGAAACGCAGGGGCAGAGAACAGCTACCGGCGTGTGAAACGGGATTCCAGCACGAGTGATCATTACGACGGTGCGAAACCAGAGAGTGATAAGGACAAGAGTGTGGCACCGAGGCCAAGAGCGGAGCAAGCGCGGCAGGCGAAGAGCGCGAGGTCGAGAAGCACAAGACAACGGCAAGCGAGCATGTTTTGACACAGAAAATGGACGAAGGCGAAGGCAAGGCGGTGCAGAGAAGGCACAAAATGCAGTTACGCACAACACCACAGGTGGCTAGAAGGACAGGGGAACGCACGGCGCTCGAACGCCGACGCGCGAAAGAGAGTGCGTCAGTGGCAGAAGTGCGCGAGCGGTGGGCACGCACGGAATGAACTCGGGGCATACAGTCGGAGATGCAGAAACGGTGGACGGGGAGGAAACCTGGCCCGCAAAGCGAACGTCTGACACGGGCGCGGGCGCTGCGGTTGCGCGGGTGACAGCGTCGCAGTGTCGGTGCGTGGCGTGCCATTGCCGGCGAGGGTGCGGCTGCGTATACACCGGTTGTCTTTTGAACGACGCGACGGCGCAGGACCAAAAAATTGGGAGGGAAAAGGACGGGAACAGGGCATGGCATTGGGAATGGAAAGGCGTTGCAGGACGAGTTGCACACACGAACGGGGGGACACCCAGACAGAGAAGGGCTTCGGGAGGAAGCGCAAGACGCAGTTGACATAGGAGGGAGGAAAGGGACGACGGGAAGTGGAGATGAAGAGATTGGCGCGGGTCGCTTAGAGACAAAGAGTGAAAAAAACTTGGGCGCAAAGACAGTCGTACCGCAACAAAATGGGGTGAGACGCGACGGGGGAATGAGCTATGGTTGCTTTGTCGAGCATTTGTTTCTTTGCGGTCGAAGGGACTGAGGCAGACACACGACGACACGGAAGGAGGGGTGAAACACAGGCACGAGAAGCAAGCTAGGTGACGAAGACGAAACGCAAAGTGCGGTGCATGCGCGGCGCGACGCCGCAAGAGTGAACGCGCGGGTGACAAAATGCGCGGCGCAGCCGCGGTGGAAAGCAGTGGGCTATTGCTTGTGGAAGAAAATGGGGGACACGGGAAAAGGCAAAGAGGCCCAGATGATGGGCGCAACGGGGACGCAGCGCATGAAAGCGGGTCGGCAAAGAACACAAGGCACGTCGCAAGGAAACCGTCTTATTGCAACGAGGGTTGCGAACAAATGAAAAAAAGAAAAAACAGAAAAAGGCCTTTTCAACAGAAAGAGGAGCTAGCAGCAAGGTACAAGCACAACTTCACCAGAGAGGAAACATTGTTCCACGTTGTTTCTGCTAGAGAAATGGAGGGCACAGCGAAGCGCGAAAAAAGCGTGAAACAAACCGGATTTGTTTTCGCAGACGCGTAAAAAAGGAAGTGAGGTGCGTGCAAATATTTGACTTTGTCGTTCCGCTCGGCGAGGAAAGAAGGCGGAAAAGAAAACAGGAAAAGAGCAGTTGGCTTACAGACGCTTTTTCCGCTTTCTGTCTTTTCGCAAGCGACATGGTGAGAAGAGAAAATGAAAATCAAAAAGGCGAGCAGAAGCAAACATTCGCAGTCTAAATAAGTTATGCCGGAAAGTGGCAGGGGCCTTGTCAAGTCAAACTGGCATCGCCATTAATTTTCACTTTTAATTCTATAAAATGTCGACTTAGAAAAAGTTGCCTCAGCAATTTTTTGCAAAGCAGTTTTCAGCGTAAAAAAGCGTAGAGCAGCTTGAAGAGCTGCCCGCATGAGGCGCAGCAAAACGCGAAGGCCCAAGAGAAAGTGAACTCACAAAAGATGTCTTTAGGTCCATTTCTGCATTGCCACCTTCTAGACTTTAAATTTTAAAAATTTCTTTTAAAAATATTTAAATTCTAGATATTTTTAAATATATATTTACTTGATGCCAAGCTTTACTGCAGCGGGTACTCTTCTTCAAGTTTGCTTAGTCACTTGAGGCAGGCGAGGCGAAAAGAACTCTCCAACCTGAGTGTCAGTCACCTTGTGCGTAGTTCTAGTGTCCTGTTCATATTTCCTTGTCCCGTGGCAGTTTTTCATTTTGGCTGTGCCTCGTGCCTTCTTGCACGCCACGCTTTTGTCAAGCCTTGCGTTTTGACTTTGGAATGTTGAGGCATGAGTCTTCGCTCCCAGGCCACTCATCTTTCCAATCTTAAATTTTAAATTGTTGTTTGCGTGTTGGCTTCTTGTCCCTGCTGCGCGTTCATGCGTTTAGTGCGAGTCGCACGGCTAAGAGTTGTTTGCCGTTTCTGCAGATGTGTTTGCAAATTCGTTTGCATCCGCACTTTTGTGTTCTGCATTGTGAGTGCGCACGGTGTTTTGCATTTCGCTCTAACTAAAATGGCGTGACAAAAAGCGCCTTAGTGTGCACTCGCCTCGCATCAACGGCACTAGCTTAACCAGTGCCTTCTCGCGTCCACCTCTGCCCTGCGCCTCATGCGCGCTACTCTGCGGCTTTTCTTTTCCTCTTGCGGTCCTTCTTTTTTCCCTTTAACTTTTTTAAATGTGTAGCTTTTCTTTGGCAGGTGCTGCGTCGCACTTTTGCTCGTCTCTGCGCTCGTGGTCTTGGCCCAGTGCGGCAAGACTCAACCAGTGCATCTTATTCGGCGTCCCCGGCACATGCAAACAACGAACCGCCTTTCCCACTGAGCTTGCAGCGCAGATACTCTGAATAAATCAATTGTTGCCGAAGTGCCACCGCAAAAACAAGCTAAAACAAGGTAAAGGCATGTGACGTTTCCTTGCTTTTCTGCCGCTTTTTGCATCTATGTCGTTTGTTCTGTTCCTCTTTGTTCTGACTTTCTGAGTGTCTTGTGTTTTCCTTAGCACCCCTTAGCTCCGCTCAAGACCCTCTCTGTGTTCCGGCGCCTATCCGGTGCAAAGCCCCGGCGTCAATCGGCTTCCGCGCAAGTATTTCCTTTTGTTCTTGCGCTTTCGTTCCTCCGGCACTTTCGTCCCCTTTTCTTCCTGTCCTTGTCCATCCAGTTGTGTGCCATTCCCTTTTGTCTTTTAGCGGGCGGAGCCGTTGCGTCCTTTCTGCGCGTTTGCGGTGCTTGTTGCCAAAACTGCTTCGGTTGGTGTTTCCGTGTGGTGGTGTGCCTCCCAGGTCCCGCGTCCACTTTGTAGCTTTCGCTGCCACGTCTTTGTCTGTTTCTTCCTGCTCTTCGCTTTGTCCTGCTGTTGCTTGTCGGAAAGGCGCTGCGCGTTTTCTGCTTCCATGCCATTCCTTGGTGTTCCGACTTCCTTTTTGCAGTGCGGTTGTGCTTCTCTCGCGCCGCGGCTTTTTACGTGTGTCACTTTTTTGCGCCCCCGGCGTTTTTTCGTGCTCGCGCGTGGTCTGCACTTCCCCAGTGTTGCTTGCGTTCCCCTTGCTGGATGTTGAAAAGTCGTGGCCTTTTCGCGTCTGTACTGCGTGCGTTCCGCTGGTATGTGTTGTGGTCTGCGCGCCTGGCGCGTTCCCCCTCCGATGCCGGGAAGTGTCTCACCTGCTGTGCGTGTCTTGTTTTTTCAGTTTCTGGCGGGTGCGCATGCTCCGTGACTTTTTATGCTGTCCGTTGTTGGCAGTGTTTCATCCTGTGTTGGCCTTGGCGTCCCGCCGCGACGCGTTCGCGCGCTGGTGTTTTCCTCGACCGCGCTGTGCGTTCCGGCTTCCGTACCACCGATGCGTGTTTCTCCTCTTCTGTTGTGCGGTGCGTGCCGGGGTGTGCTGTTCTTCTTCGCGCTGCAAGTCGCGCGGTTTTTCGTTGGTGGTCAGTGTTGCCAACTTTTCCTCCGCCTTGTTTCTGCACTGGAGTGTGTTCCGTCTGTGGCGCGCAGCTGTGTTTCTTTTCGCAAAACAGTTGGACTGAGTTTTGTGTGTGTGCTCTCGTATGTCCTTTTTGTGCTGGCATGCATCGTGCGCCACGGTGTGTTTTGTTTTCCTTGCTTCCTCCCCTTGCAGCGGTGTTCAGGCGAGCTGTGCGCATGCAGTGTTCTTGCGACGGCCCTTTCCCGTTTTTTCTGTGCGTGTGTTTGCTTTGCGGCTTCTTTCCCCTGCGTTTGTCTTTTCCCTCTTCTGTTTTGGCAGCGCGCCTTCAGCTTGGTTGGTGCTGTGTGCGTGCTTGTGGGTGGGTGCGAGCGTGTTTTTCCTGGTCCCTGTGCTTCTGTTTTTTTTCGGTCATCCAGTGTTTGTTGCCGAGTGTGCCTTGTTAGTGCGGTGGGTGTGCTTGCGATGGGCCGGGTGCTGTTTCTTCGCTTTCTGCTTTCGACATGTTTTGTCGTATTTCTTCGAGCGCGGCCCTCCCTGGACTTCTCGGAGCGCAGCGTCGCTAAGTGTGGTTCTTGTTTCCCTGTTGGGCACTGTGCGCGCGCCTGTGTCGTGTTGCTTGCTATTGTTGTCGGCCTTTTTTCGGTCGGCGTGCGCGGTGTGTGCTTGCCCCTGTGTGCGAATGACGTCTGTGGACGTGCGCTTGTGCGTTCTGCTTCGCCATCCTTTGTCCGGCTTGCCGGTGGTGATTGCGTGTTTTTTGCCTGCCTTTTTCTTTTCCTCGGCGTGTTTTTTGTCGGAGTTGGCTTTCCCAAACCTAGGCGCTGCTGTTCCGATATGCGTGTGTTTTTCCGCTGTTTTTATGCGTGGGCCATGCTGCTGACGCGGCATTCCCGTCAAGCTGCAAGCACCGCGTTGGTGTTTGCATGTCGCGTCCTGGCTGTCGGTTGGGTGTCCGCGTGTTTTCCATGTGGTGCCGTTTAGATTGTGTGGTCGTGTGTTTTTCGGCGCACTTGTGCCTGTGTGTTTCCGCTCGTGCGCTGCGCGGTGTGTTCCCTTTGCATGCATTCTTGGTGTGTGCTTTTGCTTCAGTGTTTGCGTGTGTTGAGCCTCGCTTGAGAGAAAAACCTTGGCGGTGTTGAACATTTCTCAGCATTCGGCTGCGTGGGCCTTGGCTCTGTGCTTGCGTTCCCGGTGTCCGGCACGACCGCCGTGCGAGCCCATGCGTCGCGGGCGGTGTTTCAGGCAAGTCGGTTCTTCTGCCCAGTCTGGGTGTGTTGCGGTGTGTGCGAGCATTCTGGACGGGGCGCCATTTTCGGCGTGTTTCTGCCTTGCTTCTCCTCTGGCTGAGCTCAGCGCGCGTGGTCGGCCCGAGTGTGCGCGCGCGTCGCGTGGCGCAGCGCTGTGATGGCGATGGCGGCGTGCGTGGCTGACCCTCTGGTGCTTTCCGGTCGCGCAGTTGCTTGCATGGAGTTGTCTGTTGGTGCTCTGTTTTCGTCAACGCTGTTGTCCTCGCGTGCTTGTGTGTGTGCTTGCGGCGTGCTTGTTTGCTTCTGTCTGTGGCGGCGGTGTCTTCCTGTTCCGTTGTTTTGGTGAATAGTTGCGCCACGCGTGCTGACAGTTGCTTTGCGGCCCTGCGTTTCTGCGCGAGTGTTGTTGCGCCGCACAGTTGTTCCCGCTCTGTGCTTGTTAGGTTCGTGTCTTCTGTGTTGCCGCAAGCGTGGTTGGTTTGTGTGTCCGTCAGTTGCTTGAGCGCTTGCGCGTGGTGCCTGAGTTGCCACAGTTGGTGCTTGCGCGCGTGCGGATGGCCTGTCCGTCTTTGTTTGGTGCGGTTTCTTGTTTGGTGCCTCCCACAAAGCGCGCCAATTTTTGCGCTTGTCGTGCCTCCGATGAGGAAGAGTCCTCCCCACGTGCCGCCGCGTGTTGTTGTGGTTACTTGTGCGCCCTTCTAGCAAGCCCGTCGTTTGTGTTCCGCCTGCTAGTGCGGTGAGTCCACATGATTGGCTCTGCTTTAGTTTGTCGAAAAGTGTGTTTTGCTCGTCAGCGCCGTCCCATGGCTTTGCGTTGAAGCCGTCTATTAGTTTCACCAGTTCGTCGTCCGTGTAGCCTCTAACCGGCTGCGTTTCGAGTCCGCATTGTGCTTTGTCGAGATTCTTACTTTTACTCGCGCTCTCAATGATGCATCCCGCGTTGCTTTGGCCTCCGGTCACTGGGTTGTATGCGTCCCACGTGTAAATGAAGTCTTTATGTTCCAGTAGATGGTGTTGCCCGCGGCTCTCACTGCCGCGTAGTGTTTTTCAATTGCCGCCACGCGTGTGCCTGTGCTGATGAGCGATGCGATTGTCCGCGCCATCTTCTCCAAGTCTTCTGCTTTTGGCGCACCCCCCGCCGATGCCTTTGTCGCCGCGTGCTGTCGCACGACCAGGGCCAGTGCCGTTGCCAGCTCCCTCAGTGTGTCCGCGCCTTCCGTGTCCTTTTCGTCTTCTGGCCCGATGCTGAGCGTCGCCTCCAATGCCAAAGCGCGTTGCGCCTCAGCGTCAAAATACGCTTTCCGTGCCAACACCCCGAGCTTGCAGATGTCCAAGGCCTTGGCGTGCATCATGCTCGCCTTGTCCCCGTTCGTCGCGTAGCCCAACGTGGAAGCGAGCGTGATCCACGACAAGCAAATCGCAAAGCGTGCCAACGCATGCCTGGCAAACCTCATCCCGAGCGAGCCTCCTCTGCGGAGCGCCGCGTGAAAACCAACGTGTCACTTCCCCCATTGCCACACACGCTGCCGCTCCGGAAAGACGCCAGCCACCCGCCCTTGGTCCTCATCTTTGCCCCACCCCCCACCCCCGGCGGCGGCGTATTGGCGTCTGCGCTCCCCGGCAGCGCCGTCCTGACCCGCCGGCTGCACCGCGCACGGCATCCCCACTGTCCGCGCACGTACCATATGCGTGCGTCGCGCAGCGGTCAGTCGCACTCGTCGTCCTGCGTCTTTTTTCCGACGCTTTGCTTGCGCGCGCACCTGACATCTATCGCACGGCCGCGCCGCCCACGGCCGCGCTGTGCCTCGCCCTGTTCGCCGTCCGCCGACGCGCGTGGCGACCCGAGTCTGAATGCGCGACCGGCAGGTGCACCATGTGTGCCGAGTCGCCCAGAGCACGACGACATTGTCGAACCGTGGTGGCCGCCCACCTCGCGCCAGCGCGCCTGCGCAAAGCGTAGCGGCAGACGCGGCGCCGCTCTGTTGCATGGCAGTGTAAAGGGTGAATCATAATGCACCCCCTCTGTGGATACCGCCGAGGGTTGGGAGCGCCGTGGCCCTTGACCCGCAAAACCTCCGTGCGGGGCGTCAAGTGCCGCGTCGGACGCAGGCGTCTTTGCACTTTGCACCCTGTGGCACGTCGCGAGGGGTGCCGGCTTGGGCGACGCGTGCCGCTGTGACTGCGACGCTTTGTTCGTCGCCTATTGGCGAGCGACCGCGAACCGGCGCAGCGTCGGCCCGCGCATCGCGCCCCGCTCGCGATCCCCGTGCGCGCATCCCTCCGCGTCTCGCGCGCGTGCGGGTGCACGGCCCCTTGCCAGAGGGACCCAGTTTGGCGCGCAGCGCACTCACGCAGTAACCGACCTGCCGGGTCGGTAACGGAGCGGTGGCGTACTGCTCACGCCGCTCTTCGGCGACGCATTCGGCACCGGAAACGCGGTGTGGCGCGGTGCCGCCAGAATGGACGCGGGGCGGAACAACGCGAGGACGCGATGCGCGACACGCGAAACGGAACAGACGGAGCCGTTGCAGCAGAGGCAGAGCCGGGCCGGCACAGCAGCAAGGTAGTGTTAGCGACGCCGTCGGCACTGCACCGTTCCGACCCGAGACGACGGCAGACGCGCAAACCGTGCTCACCGCAGGATTGGGGCGCGACAAACGAAGTGGCGAAGTGAGACACGACACGCGGTGACCAGGGGCGGACGGAGGGAAGTCGGCACGAAAGCCGTCGCGGAAACCGGGGTGGGGACCAACCACAGGGACACAACGCAGGACGCAAAGGACGGCTTCGCAGGAGGATCGCACTGGTCGCAAACACAAGCGCGAAAGGAAAGGAATCGGCCTCTGCGGGGAGAGGCCGCGGCGGGGGCTTGTCGCACATAACAAGGACCTCTTGGACTGTGGCAAGCACAAGTGTAGACAAGGACGGTAGGGAAGGCACAAACAGGCCCACGGGACGAGGGATGTGCAGAGCTGGGGTTCGGAACTTGGCGCACGGCGCAGCAGATAAGGCGGCTCGTGCGCCAGACAACGCGAACGAGCGAACGGCGGATAACGTCTACGGGCGCCACCATTGGGAAGCGAGAATGCATTGGAAGAGATGGCAGAGGCGAAAGGAAGGTGCTAACAATTACTTTGCCAACGGAGCACCCTCGAAGGCTCTTTTCGGGGGAGGCAGAAACGGTGATAAAGGAAGTTCGAGGACGGGAGGGGCACGACGACACCGTGGCAAAAACAGTTGCATGGGGGACAAGGGAGCGCCTAGCCAAAAGCCGGGTTTTTTTTGCGACTGCGGCGGGAGTTGCACGCAGCGGCCAGTGTCGGAGGGGGTGGCCAGTGTTACAAAGGGAGCGATGGCGCGGAGAAGTGGAGAGGTTGGACAAAGACAGGGAGCACGAACAGTGCCGCTTTGGACGCCTGCAGCGATTGTGCATGAGTCTCTACGGCGTGGGGAGGAACATTTTGCGGAACTGGCGTTTGATGGCCAGGAAGGGCGGACCGCGCATGGACGGTGCAGCGAAGGACGTGAACACAGCACAATTGTGAGGGGGGATGGGAGCCTGCGTTGACACTGGAAAAGCAGCGTGGCACAGCGCAAGGCTTCATGTGCGCACGCCGCAGAAGGGGGTGCGCGAGGCG